>MZNV01002085.1:0-19044 GCA_002081555.1 Protostelium mycophagum | reverse complement strand
AAACAGAGTCGAGACAGAGTCTGAGCCGATCTTTGACTTGTCTCTGTCCGTCCTTACCGGCAGACACAAATTTGTACCAATTTCAAAATTATCGTTTGAAGCAAATAATCTTTCAACAATCCCGCTACAGAACGCGAGTGTCACGGTAAGGTGGTCACCGGGGTGACAATCGGTTGCCGCAATGGTTACGTTGTTTACCGGTTTCAAAATTAATTTTGAACTTTGTCCAAATCCGTGTCCGCCGGGTAACATGATGTACCGCCGTAACAAGAAATGTCCTTTTTGTTACTCCTGTTGTATCATCCTTGATTACGGCTTGCCTTATTGCAAAAGAAGCATCCAAGATTTTGAGCTGACTCCATCGAAGCTCAATTTGAAAGACGAAGTCAACTGCGACATAATTTCCAAACACACGATAAGGTCACTGCTTCGGAGATTAGGTGTCACTTTTGACGTTTTCAACCATCATTTTGATGACGCACAGTACTACTGGGATAAAATCTCCAACAACCAGGCCGCGACCCTCTCCTCTTTGGAATTGTACACTCAGAGATACGGAAACGCCAACGCTCTTTGGGGTGTCTCTCTTCTCAACAAACCCAGAGGCTCGGTATGTGCATGAACATGTCAAATTGACACCAATAGGTCCCCGTGCTTCAGAGCTACTATGCGTGAGGAATTTAAATATTGTTTGCGCAGATTCAAGACGCACAAAACTCAAGAATCAAATTTCTGAGCCTTCCCAGTTGTCAGAAAATACACCCAAAAAGCTGTGGTGATAAATCCCCTCATTGTGCCATTCCAAACCGGATCTGAGTCAGTATGGACCAGCATGATGCAGGGCTCTCAGTACACCAACATCTATTACGATCTCGACGACTACTCCTGCTTTGGAGGTAGCCCCTTCACATTCACCCTTATTTTCGTTGATGGCCCCAGGTAATGCAGACCAGAATACCTCTTCTGCTGCCATCGCATACATCAACAACGACAGACCCAGCCAGATGAGTGCATTCTACAAATCTCAGCCTGGCAAAAAGATTATTGTTGGGAGTGGGCAGGTACCAACAACTTTGGAGACAACAATTTAGTCGGGTTTGTGAACGCTCGGGTGATGTCATTGCAACAAAATGCGAGGTGTCAAGTTGACAGATATAGATGAAAGCGTACTCATCCGCAAATGGGTGGTCTTTCTGATCTTGGGCTGGCAGGGGCGGTGGCTGGAAAACATGATTTCCAAAGGTCCGTACCCCGAAAAATGTTTTAAAGTATTTTTAATACGTTGTACAGGCATCGATGCCAAGAACTACCTCAACTCTGCCTGTTAGCTGTAACTCTACCCTCTTAATGCACTGAGATAAAATTTTCTTGTTGTTCTGTCTTTGTTCTTGTCCCCAGGGACATGCAATTTTCGGGGCGTGTTTATTTGAATTTGTCGTTTGACCGAAATTTGACAACCTTCGCACATTTCCCGCCGACGGATCCGGATCACAACCACACATAGAGGACATGTGTTGTACTAAATTATTTGCCGCCATCTTTTTTGGGTTGGCTGGAATATGCCTTGCAGGAGCCATCGTTGGATGTGTGATTATGAAGAAAAACATAGACGCCTACAGCCAATATGATCAATCCAATCTGAGTATGATTTTGGAAGAAACCGATCGATCTTTCTGATATCTTCCAGCTGTGCCACAACTCAATGTGACGGAGGGACAATATACTACCCTCGCTTTCCGGATGAATGGCACCACTGCTTTCAATGTTCGATATGATGCACCAAGAAATTCAGATCTGAGAAATACACTAATCACAAGCATATGCATGAACGGCACCATCTTCAACACAGAGAATGTTACCGTCCTGGCTACAGTTGGCAAACCTTTTGACCAACAGACACAGGTTCGTCCTTTTGCACTGATCGTGAGATTAAGAGTTATTTTAGAAGAACTTCTACTCGACCACAGCGAGGTTGAATGCAAACAATCCTTGTTTTAATGTGACCACATGTTATTCTGTGACAACCTACTATGGTTTCATTGGAAGCAATTCAGGCACACCCGTCGCAGTACTAAACTCTACTGTTTATACTATCAGTAGCATCCAATCAGGTAATCATTATAATCTCTCTTGAGGACGTACTCGCAGCTCTGATGCTCTCAATCGCTGAATTTGTTTTGTCTAAAATATTGGCGGTCATGCCACATGTCGCAACCAACACAAACTCACATCTGACAGCTGCACTCTCGGTGTGTTCAGTGAGCCTTGCCTTGACGTATACCGGAATCCTCATCGTCGCTTTTGCTTGTATCGCAGGAGCCATCCTCTTCACATCATGTGCTCTCTTCATGCTTCTTCTCGGGGTCATCAGAAACGTGATCTTGGGAATCTTGTTAGTGCTATTGATCGGCATCTCTGTCGCATTTGCCATTCTGTACCACAAAATATAAAAGGGTTGTGATTTGTATTTATTATTGTTTTACAGCGTTGTAGTTGGTGGAAATACCAACTAATTGATCGTCGGTTGTCTCAGCTCGAAAAGCGAATAATTCTTCGGTGATGAAGCTTCTTCTTCGCCCATTCCAATAGAACTGATACGAGGATCCCTGGAAATTTCAGTGAGATTTCAAGGAGATCTCAAAAGACTCACGTCCTGGCGTTGGCTAATGTTTTTGATGGCAGCAAGCTGCCACTGTGATCATCTTCCGTCAAAACGGTCTCGGTGTACATGTTTGGGTTCGTCCCCAGCGAAGAGGCACTGTGCCCAGACGAAACATGGGAGAGATTTCCTGTCGGAACGATGGCGCCGACACCCAAGAAAGTGCAGATGTCTTTAAATGTGGGTCTTTCTGAAGGTTTTTCTGACCAGCACTCTATTGCAAGTTAAGGATGTTGGATGAGACGGACTCACTTTGCATGAGTAACGACATGCTGTCATCACATGGAGGTAGAGGGAGTCTCTGTCCTTTTGTTGCCACATTAATTGCAACCTCAGTGCCACTGAGACCTTCCCACGGTTCTTTCACTGAAACTTCGCTCAGTTTTCAAGAAAAACATGTCGAAAACCTCACCCGTGATAATCTCCCAGACCTGAAAGATGTCAGAAAGTGTCAATTTGACATGCATGACAGGTCACTCACCACTACACCAAAACTGAACACGTCCGACTTGGTGGAGTAATGCCTGTTCCTGAGCGCTGGAAAAATCAATATAAAATCTATTTTAGTGGCATTGAATTGATGCTTATTACGGTTCCATACCGTGGTCTTTTACGGTAAATACCGCATTTTCTCAATATTGAGATAGTGAATATATTATCAAAGATTCTTCAATTACCTTCGGGGGCCATCCATTTGATAGGACCAACATTTGATGACGTCTGTGAAGGACCATCATCTGGACTATCGTGCTCTCTGCTTAGCCCGAAATCAGAAACCTGCCAAGATTAAAAATGTGAAAGCCTAGAGTTATCACCTTCGGTTCGAGGTACTTTGACAGGAGGATGTTTCGGACGGCCAAGTCTCTGTGGATAATCTGTACCACTCTCAATTTAAACGTTGTAGATGGTCCAATTTCGTCGAAGATTTTTCACCTTTTCCAAGTGTAGATGGAGCATTCCGAGGGCAATTCCTTGAATAAATTTATATTTTTGCGCCCAAGGAACGTCTGACTGCCGCAGAAAGCCTGAAAATGATTATTTATTATGATTAGCATTATTCTTCATAATACTTACTGTATAAACTTCCGAGCTCGCAAAATTCCTGGAAAAGTCAGGATGATGCGTTGTAGAGGGATAAAACTTACCGTGATGAGGGCGAGTGGGTCTGGCGGGAAAGTCATCCCCATGCTGTGTACATAAGTCATCACAACCATATAAAACCGTTTTCAAACGACTGCTTGGATTGCAGCTTTGCCGCCATTTTCACAATACGGAAAAATATTGTGATCTACAACCGGCTATAATCAAAATCGAATTTTTTTGGCTCGTTGTAGAAACTCACAATAAGACCACGTTCGGATGCGATCTCAGCCCTTGCAGTATGTCTACCTCCCTCACAAATTCCTAGCAAAATCAGTGAACTCTCAAAGATATTTCACCCACCTGTAGTTGAGCTGAGGAAACGCTCTCCTTTTTCACCTGATGACGTCATCATTTTACTATTTATAGATCTATTACCATTTTCACGGCCACGGCAAGACTACGCCACTCCGCTGTAAACACAACACCAAAAGCTCCACTACAATTTTTCAGTGAAACCTCATCGTTTACAACGAGGCAGAAAGAGCTATCTACAACGACACGCACCTTCCGATCTGCTTTAAATTTTTGAGCTCGTCAAAAGGGACCACAGCCTTCTTAGCCGCTCCCAACTGCACTTGAGAGAGGTCTATATTAGCGGTATACGCTCCTGACATCAACAATTTTTGCTGTTTTCTTCAGAAAATATTTCATTTTATTTTTTATCATTTCCGAACGAATTTCATTCTGAAAGATGAAAGACTTGCCCTTTGTCTCCGGCTTACGCGTCTGTACAGAAATACAAGGATGAGGAATACGACTATAAACACGGCGAAAAATGCCCCGACTACAATTCCAACGACTTGTCCGGTAGAAAGTCCACCGGAAGAAGGCACTGGCGAAATGATCGAATCCGGATATACCTAGAAAATTTCAAAAAAAAATTCAGGAAAAAATTAAATTTTTTCAATTTTATTTGACGAAATTGAAATTTTTAATAAAAATAATACGAAAAAATTTACCGTGATGTTGTGGAGAGCAAAAGTGCTGGCTGGCGTCTGTTGTAGTTGGCTGATTACTCTCTGCGAGGATCCTTGATTATAAGCCCCGTTGGGCCCTGCCACATTCATGTCAACAATGACACTTCCCGCCCTGAAATTTCCATCACTTTCCCCCGAATTTCGTATGGAAATTTCGTAGAAATCTCACGTGGTACGGAAGACGTCAAATCGGCTGGCAGATGCGTTTGTGATGGCGCCGATTCGCTGTATAAAAACTTCTTTTCGGAATGTGTTAACATCACCCTCTATTCGTATTCTCAGACTTCTCGTCAGTTGGTCCGGGACAATGCAGGGGTTCATGTGACATACTGTGAAATTTCAGCGAAATTTCGAGGGAATTTACTGACGTGCTAAAGCGGTTGCGGGGAGGGGGCATTCTAAATTTGGATTTCTGGAGATATCACAAAAGACATCATCCCCGCTGAGACTGAACTGGTTTAAAAATGAGATGTTGTTCCCTGCCAAGTTAAAATAACTCAATTCTCCAGATTCTATTATGGGTACCTATTTCACCTCAATACTTCTGATGGAGAATCGCGGTTAGTAGTTTGGACGTTTTACAACATTGTAGAGAGAGGACTTACTTCTCCAGAGAATTGGTTATCTGAAGCATCAATGATTTGTAGATTGTTACATCCAGTTAAGAGAGGAAAATTCCCAGTAAACTGTCAAATGTGTCAGATCTCCACCAAGTACCAGATTTTGACATTCGTCACTCACCGAATTATTGTAAAAGAACAATAAATTCAGCTTTGGTCTGTATGTCAAAGCGGGTATACTGCCGCTGAAACTGGAGGTATAAATGATCTATTTTTAGCACAAGATCATGCAAAAGTCCACTTACTTGTTATTACCGAGTGAAATTTGGGTGATAGATACGAGGGATGACAGCCAGTCAACAGACCCACTCAGATGATTTTGAGTGAAATCTAATACGAACGGATCCGACACAATCGTCGAGATCTGCCCCGACAACCTAAAATGTCAACGTCAGAATGTCGACAAGACACCAAAAAGTCGACACGAGATACCGGTTGTAGACGAGATGATATTACGTACAAATTATTGGCGAAGGAGATCTGGTTGAGCTGTCTTAGAGAAGACAAAAGTGGTGCGGGTGATCCTGTAAAATAATTATTGCTGAAGTCCATCACTTGAAGCGGCGACCCCGGAGAATAATTCTGGGGCAAATCGCCCGACAGGTAATTATCTCTGCGTAATGTGAGATTTCTACGAAATTTCAGGGGTTATTACGAGAGGAATAGGTTCCTGAGGTTTCTGAGATACGTGATGTTTTGAAAAAGACTTCCAGACAAGGAGTTATAGCTCAGATCTAGTGTGTCAAGCGATGTCAAAACTGTCAAAATCAGAAAAAAATGTGATTCTACAACGAGGCATTTACGGTATAATGAGGGTGGGATGGAGCCTGAGAGTTGGTTGAGCGATAAATTGAGATACGTCAGAGATATGCCCAGATTTCCCAAAGTGTCAGGGATCTATCAAACGTCAATCTGAATCAGATCGCATCTACAACGGACCTTCCCGGAAAGGGCGTTGTCGGATAAATCTAAGCTGGCAAGATTTTCAATATTTCCGATAACATACGGGATGGGCCCAGTGAACTGATTGGAGGCCAAGTTCAGCTCCGTCAACTCTGTCAAAGTCTGGGAAAATTCAACGAGAATTTCCGGAAATTTCGAGACGTACCCTGCCTCCGGGGGCGATGGTTCCCCTCAGCCTATTGTTGTTCAAGCGCAAGACCTTCAGCTATATGACGTCATCATTACGTCACGTGATCACTGTACAAACTTACCGAGTCCAATCCTTGTATGACAGGGAGGGACCCCTCTATCAAATTGTGCGATATATCCAACTGTACACAATCAGTGAAATTCCCTCGAAATCTCGCAGAAAACTCACGAAAGTGAGATCTGACAACCCTGAGACCGCAGTGAGATCAGTCTTGGTCAGATTATTCCAGGAAAGATCCAAGTATTGTAGTCTGTTGAAAGAAGTGAGGGCTGGAAAAGTACCGACGAATTGGTTGTGTGACAGATCCATGTATGTGATAGATGGGATACCACCATTCGTTCTAGGAATGGTTCCTGTCAAATACATCAGAATGACAAGTGTACGATGATGCTCCCAGGGTTCTGACGAAATAATTGCATAAAAGTAGAATTTTATTTATTTTATAAGTTTTCTCCGTGTTTTATTTCCGTGAGTTTTTCTGCGAGATTTCGAGGGAATTTCACGGAAAAATATTGATTGTGCATATTATTGGTGATTCCTTTTTTCAGATGATCAAAAATGTAAATAAAAAAATACTGACCTCCAAAACTGTTGTAGGAGAGATCTATAGATTTCATATTTGTCAAGGAGTAGATCGCTGACGGGAGTGTCCCATTGAACAGATTGAAAGACAGATCCAGATCTGTCAGATTGCGGAGCCCGACGGCTGCGGCTGGGATATTGCCATAGAATTCGTTGTCATGTAGAGATAATGATATCATATTCTGACATGTTCCCAGAACCAGTAGAGCCTGAGAAGCCGATAAGAATTGTTGCGGAATGTTCACGGTGCAAAAAATTTCCGGCAATATTTGTATTGCAGATCTTGGTCAGATTCCTCACGGTAAGATCCTCGGTAATTAACGTGTCTATTACCGCAAATTGGGTAATCCGACCAAATTCTGCAATACATCTATACATTTTGTTACTGTTTTTATCGAGTTAAAAACTTGACACAATTCACCTCGATTCAAAAACAAATTTTCATCTTGCAAAATTTATTTTTATCTTGAGAAATTTATTTTTATCAGGATTTTCGAGTTGATTTTACGCGGTCATCTACTTTGAATTTAAAAATAAAATGAAACTTACCACTCCATGAAGGTAATTGACAGATAGATCTACAATCTGCAGACTCGGATGATACGCAAAAGACTTTGGGACCGTTCCAGAGAGATTATTAAAGTTCAGATACAACTGACACATGTCAATCTGACATTTTTGACATTCTACTCACTTCCGTCAATGTTTTGACGGTTCCCAGGGAGGCGGGGATAGATCCACCCAGATAATTATTGCCGAGGTTTAGAATGCTAAGCTGTGCCATGTTGTCCATGCCTTCAGGAATTGTCCCAATCAGCAAGTTGAATGACAGGTCCAAATAATTGAGACTCGTAAGTTGCGTGATGTTCGAGGGGATCTGCCCTTCGATGAAATTTCCCGCCAACATGAGCACTGATCAAGTCAATCTACAACGAGAACGATATATCCGTAAAGAAATTTTTTGTTTCAAACACAATAAGCAAAACCAAAGAAATGACGTGCGCCACAACAACAGAAATCTGAGGTCTCCTTCTCCCTCTACAACCAGCCCACCCCGTACTCGGCGCATCTGACTGACCAGCGGGGAGATTTGCCCAGAAAGGAGGTTTCCAAAGAGTAATAAGTATCTCATTTGTGTGCAATTCCACAACCCAGCGGGGAGGCCCCCGTTAAACTGGTTGCTTGCCTGTCATTTTGAGGAATTTCGCGGAAATTCGGTCATCATACGAGGTTCAGGGTGGTCAGGGTGGGGGACCAGAGGGCGGGAAGAGTTCCCGCCAGAATATTATTCGAAAGTTCCAAGATGGTGAGAGATGGCATCGTGGTGATCTCGATCGGCAGCTGCCCGGTGATCTTCAAGATGTTAAGTTCTATTCATTTAATGCAAAGACATACTTCGTTAAAGCTGAGATAGACAACCGATAGATTCTTTAAATTGGAAATCGTCTTGCTCAAATTCCCCGTGAAAATATTATTTCGGAGGTCTAAATTGACCAAGTTCGTCATTGTAGATAGGTGTGTCAGATTTCCTGTCAGCTGGGGGCGTCAGACTACTTTTTCTTGGAAGTTTTTTCTTGTACAGACTCACCTGGTTGTACGCTGAATACAGACCTCGCAGACTTTGAGACTGTGAGAGCGGGGACAGATCACCGCTAAACTCATTGATGGTCAGATTCATCGTGATGAGCGACGTCATATTGGACACGTCTGGAAGATCCCCATCAAATGAATTGTTTTGAAAGTAAAGAGACTGCAGAGATGTGAGAGCAGACAGTTCTGATGGAATGGGTCCTGTATATGTGATGAGTGATCTGGTGTCTGAATGTGTTGTCGGATGCAATGTCAAGAAAAGGGAACACATATGTTGTCGGGATCACTCACCATCTAAAGAGTTGCCACTGAGATCCAAAGTGACGATTCCTGAGAGATTGCCGATGGAAGAGGGTAACTGCCCTATGAGGTTGTTGTTCGACAAGGTCAAAGAGAATGGGCTACACCTGACTCCATAATAGACACAGATATTCTGACCTCCCCAGTTTGTAGAATTTGTCCATGTGATTCCTAATATCGTTGTCGGTATGTGTCATCCGATTTCAAAATCTTACCCCCGGTTGAGTTATATAGATCCAAAAGAGCGTCTAAAATGGGGTCACAGCTGACCCTTGAGAGGAGACAGACAAAGATCAATGACAAGAGGATCCTCATCGTTTCGATCGGTAATTTGTGATAGGCGTGGAGAACAAAACGTATCCGCGCTCATTTCCGAACAGCGAAACCCTTCCCCGAGGAGCATACCGGACCTAAGTCGACGCTAATCCATAAATCCATATTACATGCAGTGTATTCCAACGATTCTCAAACCCAAAGTCGTGTTCAGAGGAAACTTGGGGTTGAGCAATGGTTAGTAGTGGTATGATGATCCAGGTCATGACCCCTCTTGTGATCCCTGTCGTACTCCCTCCGCTTGTCTGGTGTAAGTCTGACGTTTTCATAGTGCCTCCTGAGGATTTTGTTCAAATTCCTCGGGTTTGTAATCCCTCTCATCACCCGAATCATGAGCCGGATGATAATCTTGGGGACTATGTTGGGGTTAAATGTCATGGCAACTAAACCTTGCTCCGCCCGGAGAATATTGGCCGTGAAACGCTTTGACATGCAAAAGAGGATGAGGCGCCTGATCATCATTATTCAGCACAAACACAACATCCACGTGCGATACAGAGATGGCAAAGTCAGGAGTTGATGTGCAACTTGAAAAACAAACTCACATGACCACCAACTCTGTATCGCAAGAAGGCATTGATGCGAAGTCGATTTTATTCACCAACTGCAACATCATAGTGTAATGATTAGCTCACGATCTGTCTTTTGACCCCTCTCACATTACCCATGTGCCCTTACGTCACCAATTATTTGTATATTAGCCACATCTCTGATGATGTGGTGATTGTATTCGGCAGCGTCTGTTTCCGCAGCCAAAGGCAAGGCTCAATTTTATGTTGTTCCGAAACCGGGATGTACACGTTGTGCTTGTCACATTTACTCTGTGACAGCGGTCACTTTACAAGCAACCAAAACCCTCAGCGGCCTGATCCCCTGCAGTGAAGCAAATAAATCAAGTACAGCTCGCTTCTCCACCGTTGGTGGAGTTTGTAATAAGATGCACCTTGAACGAAAGCGCCCAGCTGTGTTAAACCCTTGGATAGTTGCAGTCTTCAAAAGGCTGAATTAATTACCTTTTAATTAATTATTAATCCCGAAACGGCGTGTATTGATTTGGTCACTTTATGTTTCACTCTCTCAGCGCTCTCCTTGGTTTTCTAATGGCATTTGAATTACGTAATAAAATGAAAATGTCTCGTTGTTTGTGGTGAAGTGAATTTGTGAATCTGCAACATAAAGACATCATATCACAGACGAGAAGAAAGACATGACGCAGAGAACGTTCGCCGTGTTGGGAGGCGGAATATCTGGATTGACGACCAGTTATTTGTTGATGAAGAGATTTCCGACAGCAAAGGTTCATATATTCGAGAGTAAATCCCAATTCGGAGGTTGGATTCAAACAAAGACACATAAGACCAAAGAATCCAGTTTTTTGTTTGAGAAGGTAGTTTTTGATAGATCATTTAGCCACTGATGTTTGGATCAGGGACCGAGAAGTCTAAGACCTGTTGGAAATGGGAAGAAGACCTTGCAATTAATTGAGGAGCTCGGTATTTCATCCTCTCTCATATTTGGCCAAGAGGAGGCTGCCAAACGACGTTTCGTGTTATCTAATGGAAAAGTATGATGATCTTCTGGTGCCCTCTGTTAATTGATGAAGGTGAAAGAGCTTCCATCTTCTCTAATGGGTGCCTTCTCTAGCATGGGGATGAAGATCATTCCTGGTGTGTTGATGGAACCTTTCGCGACGAAAAAATCACAGTAAGCCGTCATCTTATGTATAATTTCTCATATCGCCAAAATGATATGTCAGAAATGGGCTCATGAAAGATGGCAAAATTCTGTTTTGATCGGTCAGTACAAAATTAATTGTCGACAGGTTTGAAGACGAGTCCATAGATAGTTTCTTCCGTCGACGTTTCGGAGACACGATCACAGAAGAGCTGGTAGCTGCGATGGCTTTGGGCATATGGGGTGGGGACATAAGACATCTCTCTATGATGTCATGCTTTCCCTCATTATTACAACTCGAGAAGGAGCATGGGTCTGTGTTGAAAGGCATGATTTTTCCTGGAAAAAAAAAGGTCAATTTTTTCTCACAAAAATTATTATTCCTCGAATATTTCCAGTTTTTACAGGAAAAATCTCCGAAAAATTCGATTTTAAAATGAGATGATATTTGAATTTTTTGTCTCGTTGTAGATATCCAAGCCATCAACCTATAAAACTAAAACTCGCAGTTGAACGAGAATCAAACAGAGAGTCAGTTTGTCAAGGAGTCGAGCAAGCGTGGAGGCACCTTTTCATTTGTGGGCGGACTCTACGTGCTCGTCAAAGCCTTAGTAAAACATCTCAAGAGATATCACGTAAGATATCATATTTTGGGATTTATCCTTGAATATTGATGACATCACGTGACCCATCTTTATAAGCCAAAGTGTTATAAAAACACAAAATATACTTTTGTCGAAGAATGTCGACAGGAGATATGGTAGTAAAACAAATCTTCGCGGCAAAGCTGGTATAATTTCAATATCCGTCATGACTAGAGTTACAGCCGAGTTTTTTGTGGCAAAGACGCCTTCTTGTTGTTTATGCATATTGCAACAAAGCTGCAGTTCAATGATATAGACAGAAACGAAAACTACAAGTTGTGGTTGCGCGCAACAAAAAACCTGATAAGATTCTGATATAAATGTATCCTCGATGACGTCATGACACGTGTCAGGTAGAGATGCATATGAACTGTACAATCGAGTCATTCACACAAAAGAACGGAAGATTCCAAATCAAAGCCAGTGACTGCCTTCTGGAGGTGAGATATCTTCTTGTCGACAAAATAAATAAGACGACAAGGTAGATGATGTCATATCCACACTCCCTGCATCTACACTCGCCAGGATATTGCCCCCGGAAAGCCCGACTGCCCCGATGCTAAAAGACATCCCAACCGTCTCCATAGCAGCCATCAATTTGGGTTATTCTGATGACGTGTTACCTGAAAACGTAAAAGGTGAGATTTCAACGAGATCTTTGTGAAATTCCGTTGAAATTTCATCAGGATTTGGGTACCTCGTCCCGCCAAAGGAAAAGGACAGCATACTGGGTGTCACCTTTGACAGCGTAGTCTTCCCTGAACATAACATCGGTAGGTCCTGTAGATCAACCTTTTTTCTAAAAATAGCAGGAGAGGATGAAGGGGACGGGCACCACCAGACCAGGTTAACCGTTATGATGGGTGGGTCAATATTTAAATCTCAAGAAAGTATAATATGCTTTCCTTCCATACAGAAGCGACCACCTTTTTGTTGTTGCGATTATCACAGTAGTACTGAGTACTGTTGTGATTCGAAGGCTTTGCTTAGAAGTGTTGAATGCGATTTATGGGTTCGTTCATATCGACACAGTCTACCGCATCCCTTGCCGCACTGCGAAGTCAAGCGTGTCTGAGCGAGGCCAGTACTAAGGTGGGAGACCACTTGGGAAGCCCTCGTGACGAATTCTTTTATTATTTGTTTTGATTTTTCAAAAATAAACTTTTTTAATTAGTCTGCACAGGCGGGGATCTATCAAATGGAAAACAAGTTGTGGACGTGAAAAATCGTTCAGAATCTGAGCTCATCTCCATCGCAGAAGATGCTGTCAGCAGACACCTCGGTAATCTCAACATGATGTCATCTCATTCCAACTTGTCTCACTCAATCATTGCAGGTATCCACGTCAAGCCTGATTTCGTGGATGCTATTGTGTGCAAGAATGCCATTCCACAATACAGAGTCGGTCATGACCAAAAAGTCCAGAAGATCAAGGAAGTACGTAGATCTCCACGAAATCTCCTGAAATTGATACAAAACAGAGTCTACACAAGGAGCTGGGCGAAAGATTCCAAATCATTGGGACAAGTTTTGGAGGGGCGGGGATCAATGACTCCATCGTGAGCGCGATGCACGTTGTGGATGAAATTGTAGATACACAGAACCAAATAAATACTTGAGACGTCTGCCTCACGTTTATAAGCTATACAGCTCTCGCCCTCTAAAAAAAATTCTCCTCAAACTCTTGTTGGTGTTACTGTGCTTTAGACCTGCTCGCGCTGCGCGGCCGTTGTGGTTCTGAAATCTTGATATAAGTTGAGAGCAGCCGGATCTTCTCTTCCACAGTCATGTTGGGCGAGAGATTGATGGGTGTCGCTCTGTGCAAAGTGTGTCGTGGGGTCAGAGTGCTCATGTTGTGTGCCATGTTGGTCTTGATGGGTTATGTTTGGCCTCTTCCGAAAAGATAAACCCGGTTCTGGAACATTGCTTTCACGGTTGGGAACGTGACTACTAACGCAAATCCTTTGGAAAAATGATTCTTCCGTCCGCGGAGAAGCCCAACTGCTTCGCTTTAGGACGGGAACGACTTCCACAAGTGTCAGACTAAATAAAATCGTGTTTCTTCTCAGTCAAAAATAAACTCCACACGCAAGCAACTGGAACGTGTTTCAACAGACTTTGGCAGGTCCTGGGGAGACAACGCTCCAATTTTGCAGAATCGGGAAGTTACTGAGGCTGTATTTTGCCGGTTCTGACTCCGGGGTAGCCTCGCAACACCCTCAACTATCCTTTGGTATTTTAGCTGGTTGTAGATGCTCCTTATGTACACACATAATTTTCATCATGTTCCTCTCATTGCAGTGAGGAGGATTCTCGTTAATCATGAGCATCTTTGGCTTCTACCGCAGTTGTCGGAGGTTCGACTTGGGCTTCTGGCTTGTTCATATTACATCTGTGTTTTTCCCTTCCACACAACGGCATTATGCCGAAACAGTCTTTCCAAGGGCTGGTTGGGGGTAAAAATAGCCAACCCTCAGGTTCAACTCTTCGCAAATGTCCCATTTCAATCAAATGCTCTCAAGCCAGCTTACCGTTACAAACACGTGCGAAAACGCGTTTTAACTCTATCCCCACAAATGCTGACGGTACAATCATTATTACAACAACACAAATAGAAACAGCCATGTCGTTGAAAGAACTGAAGCGTCCTACCCCTGGATTTCACAGACTACTTCACAGAGCCACACAAATCCGCCTCTCCGCCGATTTGACAATAGGAGAGGATGTTCGTGCTTGCCAGAATATCGTCAACAAAGACACAACCACCAGTGAGCATCAAACCAGAGAGGAGAGTGTTTAGACTTTGAGAAGGTTGTCTACAGAAGTGTTGATATACAGAGTTGTAGATCTTGAAATGTACAAATGCGGAATAACCGAATTTTGTCTGTTTATGATCAATATTGAAGAATCTCAGCTTATTACACATATTGCCGCCTTAAATTAACAGGAACAAACACGTTAACTACCCATCATGTTACGGTTTATTGAAGGATCTTCTTGATTGCCTCGACTAACAATACGTGTTCTGTCTGGTGAATTCTTGTCTCTAAATCGTCTAAAGAGTCCTCTTTGTTGATGCCCACAACCTGCACAATTCAGGATGAGGAGCCATCATGAAAGGCGATGATTATCACGATTGTAATGTAATACCTTTGATAAGATGGTCTCTCCGGCATCAACCTCTGGAATGACACGGTGAACCATAACGCCTGTGTGTTCAATGCTTCCCTCTTGGAACGCCTTTGATTAGATGAAAATCATGTCATTAGAAAACATGGTATGGCAAGATCTACCTTATAGGCTCTCTCAATAGCATGAGTACCAGCAAATTGTCCTGAAATGGTGTGAGATCATCCATTGAATTGTGAAGTTTGTCGAATTGTCTCACCTGGAAGAGCAGGGTGAAGATTTATCACAGGCACACTCACTTTACTTAAAAAGTTGGGACTCAAAATCAACATCCAACCGGCCAAAACGACGAGATCTGGGCGCAATTCGTTCACTATGATTCATTAATTTGACTGTCTAAAAGTCAAGATATTGTCACCTCGATCAGCCAGATCTGCATCGAACTGATCTCTTGTTTTACTATCCAGATATGGTTTCAAGGGGAAGTATATTGTTGGGATATTATGTTTCTTCGCTCTTTCCTGCAAGAGTGAGATCATCATTTAAAGTAAATAATGTCCTCACCAGACCAAAAGCATCTTTCTTGTTTGATATCACAGATACGATTTCTGAATTAGCAATGTCCTTCCTCTCGACTGCATCAATGATTGCTTGCAGGTTTGAACCGTTTCCAGAAATTAATATTACGATCCTCTTTGACATCTCTGATCTTTTGTGATTTGTGTGTGATGTGATGTGGTTCGCGGAACATCGGCCCCTATTTTTAAGAGCTTCTTCCCCGAGCTATCAAAGCTCCTCTATCGATGGGGGCGGCTGCCTCCACAAGATCGTCTACGCCTGCACATACTTCATCAGAGAGTCGTGATGCATTTCACAAAGTGTTAGAGGGACATCGAGATAGCATCACCGCCATCTGTGTAAATGACAAATATCTGTTCAGTGCATCAAGAGATACTGTTGTGAAGCGATGGAATCTTACAGTAAGTAAATCGGTCAAAGAGTTCATTTGCAGATTCACACCCAAACGTTTTCGGGCCTTAGAGGACATGTCCCCTCTTCTTGATGTTCTTTCACGTGATTCTGAAACAAAATTCTAAGTGGGTTCAGAGGAAAGCAAAGAAGGTGGAAGCTTCGGTGACATATAGAGGACATACTTTTTGGGTGGAATGTTTGGTGGTATCAGGTCGTTATCTTTTCACTGGATCGGCTGATTTTACAGTTCGATGTTGGAACATCAAAGTGAGTTGTAACTCTAGTTGATCGATGATTAATGTCGTTCAACGATCCAGGACGCAGCATGTGTACAGACATATAAGGGACATACAAATGATGTCACTCAAATTTCAATAAAAGGAAAATTTATGTTCAGCACATCAAGGGATAGTGTGCTCAAAGTTTGGGATATTGAAAAAGTGAGGAGGTCTCCCTCTTAAAATTATTGAAGAAAAACAGGCAGAGGTCATCAGAGAATACAGAGGACACTCTGGATGGATAGAACAGATGGAAATACATGGCACTATGGCATTTACGGGCTCACACGACAAGACAGTGAGAGCGTGGGATGTGGAGGTGAGCCAAAAATGGAGGAATATTGTTCAAAAGTTGACTTGAAAAGACGGGAGATTGCACGCGCGTTTATGATGGGCACATGCATCGGGTACAATGCATGGAGATCGATTTGGAAAAAGATGCACTTTACACCGGATCCGCAGATGAAACCATCATCGCGTGGCAAATATCGGTGAGTATACAACTGCTCTATTTATAAATTGACTCTTTGTAGACAGGAGATGTCCTCCACATCTTCAAGGGGCATCAGCTGGAGGTAACACAAATAGCTCTGAAAGAAGACAATTTGTACAGCAGTAGTAAAGATTGTACTCTTCGGCAGTGGAATACCACGGTGAGGACTTGTACAAAACTTATTTTGTTGAAACTGACGCCCGTTGTAGTCTTGGGAAATGACGAAAATCTATCGAGGACATACGGCAGCTGTGAAGACTTTCATACTTACAGATCTCCTAATGTTCAGCGCATCAGCCGATCATAATGTCCGGTGTTGGCTCCTCGAGGTGAGAGACGTTATCTCCTTCTTCAATTGAACAACGACATTGCGATATGTACACGAATTCAAAGCAATTATTTGTTGGTGAAGAATTTCAGTCTGGAGAATGCATTCGAGTTTTGAGAGGGCACACTAATCCCGTAACTTGCCTCTCCGTCTGGCGCAGCTCACTCCTGACTGGCTCAGATGACAAGAAAGTGCTGGCGTGGAAGGTGAGGCTCACGTACACGTATACGTAAAAATCCCGCTAAGATTTCAACTAGATTCCACTACTGGGCAAAGAGAACAGAGGATCACGCCTGTTGGGTCGGGAAGACTCACCAAGAAGCTCCTTTAGAAGAGGCTCGGTACCGTCTACACCGCGTGAATCGGACAGTGATGATGTACAAAAAAGGTCTTTATTTTGGTGGACCTGACACATCCCAGGAATCTCCTGTGCAGAGTCGGCCGAGCTCAGCACCGCAATTCACAATACCCATAGCAATCCCGCAACAGGCTACGCCTAAAGATGAAGAAATCGTGTCTCTTCCCAAAGAACCTGTAAGACCTCCCGGTCAGGTGCGAAGTTTGCCTCTTGGCATCATTGACATAGACAGATGGACCATATTGATGATTCCTCTGCCTTTGTGGATCATCAAGAGGAATTATCCCACCTAGTGCAAGATGGAGGTGTACAGACACGATACCAGAATGACGCCCGTTTTAAGGATATGAGAGGTGATTTCCTCAAACTTGGATCAAATCAAAGCTGAAGTCATTCAGGATTATTGCAAGTTGACGACGACGATGAAGAGGAGCAGAAGGCACCTCCAAAACGGCAGATGAACGCGTTCGGTTAGGATGGAAAAGACAAAGCGAACGAATGTTTAGCCCAAAGGGCTCGGCTTATTTCTGTTAAATACAAGGCGTGAATCAACTCACATATGAATCATTCTGTCGTGTCGTACTCTTTATATACAATGCTATGGGTTTAGGAGGAGTTCTCTGGTACTTCCTTTGGGGTATTGAGATCCTGGGTTGCTGTTCCAAGTCCTTGTGGATATGTAAGATCACTTTTGTATCCGTAATAGTCCACACGCTTCTGCACGACTTTCTTTTGATTCTTCATCATGATTGATTGATCCGATGTATCTTTGTGGTTCGTTTTCACAACAAACTGAACGGGATTGTTTCCGAATATATATTAATTATGCGGTTGTAACCGCGACATTTCCGTGATATGTGAGGTGCTTGGGCGGAGAATGAAACAAAATTCAAGCGTTCTTTCTGTTTGGGAAATTTCTGTTTTTCTTCTGATTCGGACTTTGCGTTCTGATTCTCATCACGATCTCCTCCAGCATTCTGCAATTAATGATGCACATATGTATGTCATCCGTTGTTCAAGAAATAGATCCTGTTCCTGCTGAACACAGGCCTGTGCTAGTGTAATGCCGTTATAGCACACTTCGCTCAGGAGTATTTCTAAAAAGAAGAACAATCTGAAAGGCTGTACAAGAAACTGCAAGGATCAAATCCCAGCTGGGGGAGTTGCGGAGTTCAAGGCTGTGTATATTGACAATAAGCTGGGACTTGCTTGACAATTAAAAAATCACCCTCTTCAGCCAAACACAACCAGCTCCCCATTTTACCAAAATTCTAACGACGGCGGAGTGACTTTAGAACAAAGTTGAGTTTGATAAAAATGCAAAATAAAAATCGGAAAGGGTACCACGTTTGGATCTACCATTTCACTGTGTTCTGACACAGTTAAAAATCACTTTTTTGCGTTTTCGACTTTGTGGTAAAGTGAATCCGCCGGCCTCACTGGTAAGGGGTAGGCTTGTTTTGCCCAATTTCACATAATAAATGATCAAATCTCCTAAGATCTGCTAATTCCGAAGAAATTGTGGGCTCTTGCGAAATAATAACATCTCATGTTTGGTCACGTGTGTGCTCTTGAGACCTCTTGAGGGCCATTTCCAGAGCCAACAAGAGTCATCAAGATGCAGTTTGATTGTGTTTTTTGTGGGGGCAAAATTAGCCTTATCCTTGCTGTTGTGCACACAATCACCTGCCTTCGCAAGTATTGTACGGACAATGGAGTACCATATGAGTGTTTATGTGGACATAAGTCTCACATACCTCTTCAAAATGAAGGTAAGAACATCAGTTTGATATCATGTTCTGAAGGATGAT
>MZNV01002084.1:0-16297 GCA_002081555.1 Protostelium mycophagum | reverse complement strand
CCCCCTCCCCCCGAGAGTCCCCAGCTATCACTCCCCTCACCAATCAACCGGCTCCGTCCCAATTTATTGTGCCGTCTCGACTACAACGCGGTTGACCCCTCCGAGCTACAATTTTTGGCGGGAGATTTATTATTTCTGAGAAAACCGTACAGCAGTGGGTGGTGGTTGGCCGAAGATTTAAGTGGAGCTATGGGAAGAATTCCAAGCAATTACGTCATCAGATTGGATCAACAACCAAAACGTGACGTGAGTTTTTTATCATTTATTTTCGAACAATTTTTTTGATTTTATTCTGATTGTACATTTTTTTAATTTTTTATAAAGAAATTTTATTTTGTGAATTTTATGTAAAAAAAGTTCAAAATTTTTATTTTCATCCAGCCCAATTCTTTTTATAATTCTTTTTGCATTTATTTTCTGTGCCAAGAAAACCTCAAAATTAGTTTATAAACTCTACATCATTGTAGATTGACGTGAACAGGCCGTTGTACTGGGCGATTTCATCCCAGAAAGGACTGGAGATTTAAAACTATTTGAAGGTGAGATCGTACACGTCCTCATCTCTGAAGACGAATGGTGGGTCGTGGAGCTGAAGAACAAATCCATTGGATACGCGCCTTCCAACTTCCTCTCTTTGAAATAAAATATTTAATTTTATTTAGAAGGCGAAACACTTGGAAGAACGTTTTTGGTTCAGGAAATAAAGACGATGGTTTTATCTCAGTTGTTGATGACTTCAAAAATGCTTTTGGTGGGGTTATACTCCAAGTCTAAATTTTGGAGGTCCGTGGTGTTTGTGATGGGAAACTGACTGTAGACTGGGCCATTAAGACCTGAGAATCTGATCAGCGGATGTCGTCTAATCGCGGAAAGATTTGTATGAAGATCAGAAAGACTTACATGCAACACAGACGATGCCTACTACCGGGTTGATGTGTGCGTCATCCATTGTCTTGTAACTATATCTGACCACCCCCGGTCTGTTCTCATAGAAGATGACGTCGTATCGGTACCTCTTGTACGGTCTGTCCACATAGGCAGGCAGCTTGTAATATGAACAAAAGTATTCCACGACAAATTGGCGGTTGGGCTTGGCTCCAATAGTCTTGTATGACATAGAGTTGTTGTTCTCCTTGTAGTACGCAAAGTCTCTCCAAAGAGGCAGGACCGAGACATTCGAAGGTGTATTTTCCCAGTGGGTCCAGGAGCTGGGAAATGGGCCCTCATTCGCTCCACGATAATCCACGTCCCAGTCTGCTGACATTTTTTGTAACATGATGTAGCCATTAGAGCTGATTGTTAAATCAGAGGTGGTCTGTCCGTACAGCGTTATAGGGAAAGGCGAGGTAACTGGATACTTCCGGAACATCAAACCAAAAGAGGGTATATTATCAATACCGCTGCCGATCAGTTGGGCTGATGGGTAGGGATCCTGTCAGTGTCATCACCAAAACATCCATGTCCTGACGAACCTTGGCTCTGGCGAAACGAAAGGCGATGCGATTAATGATGCCGCTGAGATCTGCATCGGCGGCAGTTTGGGCGATGAGTGTCAGATCTGGAGTGATGGTGATCAATTTCCCATTGGTCTTACTCGCCAATGCGTAGTCGTTGCTCTTCTCGCTGCCCGTAAGAGCGTAGGCGAGAAAAGACTCCCAAGATTTGAAGTGGCTGCGCAGCGTTAGCAGGCACTAGTCAGACAATCATCACTTTCTCGTTGCTCTCAGAGACTTCTTCCCATTCTCTTCTGCAGAAACATAGAGGTCCGTCTCGATGTTTTGAAGAGCCATGTAACCGTCCTGCAAGCTCAGTCTGAAGACGGCCATTCTCTCGATGTTGTCGGTCATCATCAATTTCCGGTTGCTCGTGATCTTGACGAACTGATCATAGTTGGGTGTCACGATGTTGACCAGAATTCCTGTAGGAGGGGTAGCGGCAAAGGTAGTGTAATTCACAAAGTCGACGGCTGACGCATCAGCACGACGGAACTATGGAGAGTGAATTTTTAATGACATCTGATGTGTTTGTACATTAGAGGACGGCAAGTCAGCATCGAAAGCAGCCACTAAGGGAAAGAGAATGAGCAGGATGAGGAGCGTGTGTCGCATTTGCTTGTTGAAATTATGATTTCTTCTTAGTATTAATATTCTCCGTCCTTTCCAGAGCAGTAGTGTCGTACGCCTACTATTACTGCTGTTCCCGAGTAGCATTTTATGTGGCTTGCTACGGTGAACTTCATCGTGCAATCACACGAAATCTAAGTTGTCGATGGCATCCCCTCGGGGTTATCAAAACTCAAGAATTTTCCGACACCGCAAAAAACCAATGCTCTCACGCTTGCAAACCGCAGCTTATACAAGGATTTCTGAACGGCTTCCACCTTTGAGCACGAATTTAGCAGAAAAGTCTTGAGATGTCCGTTTAACAACTCTGACATATGTGACATATCCACAACAGAGCCTTAACTCCGTGTTTTGTTTGGACTGTAAAATCTCAGCATTTGATCCATAAACATCGTTCTACTCTGCAAAATCATCTGACTTGGTCCCGACTGGTAAACTGCATAAAACTCTCAGTCACCTCCAAAGAGTTTCACCTTCATGTGCGAGATCCTGAATTTTGTTTTTTAAAAAGCACCTTATCTACAACTCGAACGAGATGAGAGATCTCACATCGCAAGATACAACATGCAAAGCGCCAAATACCTTTCAAAGGCTGTGAAGACCAGGTGAACAAAACATCTGTGCTCGATTCATATTGACTTTTTAGGAATGTGTTTCTCGCACCACAGACAAGAAAAATGAGCGCCATAAAGAAGGGTGGTGTGATCGACAAAGAGCCCACTGGTGAAGCCAATCCAGGTTCGTCAATCATCATATTACCTTGCATTGAAACATATAGGAGGAGCTCCCTCCCTCGGTAAGGAATTAGAGACACCATCTCACCAACTTTACGAGTAGGTTTTGTCCTCTAATCGATTTGGCGATTGTTTTTGTATTAATGTCCAACCAGCTCTCCTCTTGAGAGAATGAAAGAACATGTGGTAAGCATGCAACAAGAGAACTCTCCTTTCTATAAGTCCTCTGGCCCCAAAGCTCCTTCACAAAAGAAATAAATGTAAGCCGTAATGTCATCCATATGTTCTGTATTTAAATGAGATGAATGTTCCTCGAGCATTTCTGTTGGTCATCTTACTGTTAGAGGCGGCAGTTATTCCTCCTGCACATTAAGGAGGATGATTATTTCCAATACAATCCCCATCTTTCGTTTTTTCCAAGATCAACACCATTAACAATCCAACTGTCCATCCTCTACATCGACGGTGACCTCTAAAACACCGATAAAGAAGAGGGCTTTTATATTTATTCCAACTCCATAGTCCAATCGAAAGGCTCCCACCATTCCAAAAATTCCACAAGTTTTAATCTGGACTCTTCGGGTGTGTCATTGTGGGGTCTCATCCACACATCCGGGTCCATGTCCATGAACCCCGCGATGATCTCCTGTACACGTTCAGTCGACGTCGACAATGTACATGAGGACCCACCCTCCCGAAAGCTCGAGGAAATTTCTTCTCGTCTTCGATTACGTGCGCGTAACCCCCGGTCTCCCCAAACTCCACGGAGAAGTACGGAAAGTTAGGGGGGACACTCCTCCTGATGGTTTTACCTCTGGTATCGATCAGCTTCTTGTGCTGGGCCCTGTACACGTCAGTTTGACATGTCGACGACAGGTGATGACGTCACCATTCGGATTCACTCTCTTGTATGGCTTTTTTGAAGAAGATGGGGGCTTGCTGTGCGTCCTGAAGTGGCAGTGGGATACATTCGATGAAGGTGTGTCTCTGTTTCTTTAGCTCCGTGGCAACCTGACACGTGTCACTTTTGACATTTGACGTGAGATGTCAGTCTGACGTGTGACGATGTGAAAATTACCTCTATAAAGACAGGCTCCTTCTTTTGTGTCGCAAACATCCTCACCAGATATTTCATAAACAACTGTACACGTCAGAATAGAATTTTCATGGAAATTTCGTTGAAAACTCACGGAAATTTCATTCCATACTTCCTCGTCTGTTACGTTTACGGAAGGGGTGTGGTCCATTGGTATAATCAAGCAGTGCCCTGTCATTCATTTATTTTATTTTTTTTATTTTATTTTTTTTCTCCTTGATATTTTTATTAAAAAAATTCAAAATTAAATTTCAACTTTTTTTAAAATAAAAAAGTATTTCACAAAAATATTCAAAAATATATTTCAAGTACGAAAAATGACATCCAATCTACCTGGTGTGAGGGTACCCCTCTTCGGCAGAGCCAAATAGACATGATTTCCCAGCGCGATGATTAGATTCTTTTCCAACTTTGGATTGTCTTTGTAACAAAACCAACACTGTTCAATATTCTTCTGGTGCTGGTTGTGTGCTGTCTTTATCAGGATTTGTTCACGTCAAGATAACGTGATTTCACGGTAAGAACCGCACCTTTTATGGCCTGGTTACGTTGGATCTGTTGTTGTTTTTCGGAGGACTTTCTCTTGTGTTTGTTTTCGTATTGGTCGACGGACATCTCGTCGAAGGCGGTTTCGGTGTCTACGTTTTTGAAACTAGAATTTCCCATAATCGATTTTGCAAAATGGCTGGATCACGTCAGTTGGGTGACTTTATGTCTGGTTGTAGATACCTGTCGTAATTATCTGATCTTCCCGCCAACTTTTCTCTGGCGACTAATTCCTGCGAAATTTCAGATGGATGACGTCATCAAAAGATTTCGTTCTGCAGAATGAAAATATAAAAAAACTCACATCGAGTGACACGTCATCGTCTTTGAAATATCTACTTCTCGTCCCGTCCTTATTGATGTCATCCACCTTTATCCCTTTGCGTTTCTCCGGTATTCTATTTAATAAAGAGTCCTTCTCCGTCATCATCATTATGGGTCTTCCGTTCTCGTCCAGGGCGTTCACGATCTGTTCTATTTTTAGATTTGTACAATGGATTTTTTTGTGATTTACAAATACGAATTCGTTGCAAAGTGAGAGAATGTTGTATCCTGCGGCAGAATTTTTTTAAAAACCAAAAATCCAAAAACCTTTTCGGTGTGGGCGGCTCTTCGATTCGCCTCATTTAATTGTGCCTGTAGGATCTCCTCTTGGTCTTTATTGCCTGACATCTGTGCCTTCAATAATCTGTTGTAGATGGTCAATAAGTTTATCCGGGAGTTTTCGGTGAAATTTCAGATGACATACCGAGCTGCGATAACGTTTTTTTCTGGAAGGGGCTCGAGGTTCTCAGGTTTTGCAGAAGAAGTTTCCTGGAAAAATCTTGGTATGGCAGCCGAAAATCTCTCCGAATTTTCTGATGGGGTGGGCCTTTCTATAACAGTCGGCTCAGGGTCGGGTTTGGGCTTCTACAATGACATCAGATCTTGTTTGAATACCGCTGCGGCTGATGCGGTTTGCTTGCAGCTCTGCTGTCTTTTGTGAGATTTATTCGTGGGCTCTGCCGCAGCAAAATCGTCTAAAGACTGTAAAAAATAATCGAGGTGGTAAAATGGTCCAAGGTATAAGATTTCCGGCAGGGCCTCAAATCGTTGTTTATAACAATTTTCTTTGCTGTCGAAATGCACGAGCCATGACATCATGTGACAGTCTGGGCCACTACAACGAGACAAAAGATTCAAATTGTTAATTCGAGAAAGCAGTGGTTCAGTGAAGTGACAAACCTCTTGAGGTCTACCCCATTTCAAATCTGTGGTTTGACCTGGAGCTTTCATCTTTGGTTTTTCACTCCTCAGGTATTCTCTTGATCCTGATGGATTGAGTTGATTTCATTCTGAATTTCTGAATCTACAACGGAAAAGTTACCTTCTCTATCGTCTTTACTGTCTGAGCTCTGCCTGTCTCTCTTTTCAATGAAGATTTCATGAAATTTCGATAAAATTTCGATATAAAATCGAGAAAAATCAGTGGAATTTCGGGAAAAGATCAGTGAAATTTCGAAGAAGATTCACCTGGGACGGTCATCCCTGCGATCATCCCTTCTGTATTCCCTTCTATCTGATCTGTGTTCATCATTCCGGCCTCTGTCATCACTTCTCCTGTCATCATTCCTCCTGTCATTTCTGTGATCGCCACGGTCATCAGGTCTTCTACTTGTCATCAGTCGAAATTTCCTCGAAATTCCGATGAGATGATGGATCACCTAAAGTCATTGCGACGATCATCTCTTCTTCTATTGTTGTGAGGATGTGACTCCTTTATTACCCCACTCTCCCCTTTTCTAACCAAGTCCTAAACTCTGTTTAAATTTTCTGACGTTGTATTGAAATCTCGGTGAATTATTGTTTCTCCATCTTTTTGTACGTCAAACTACACGAGCCCCATGTTGATTTTTTTCTTAAACTCTTCGCGATTGCCACAAAGTTTAATAAATAAATTATTCATTTAAACGTAGTCGCATAAAACAACTTTAACACAAATGAAAAACTCTGACAGTGATTTGAATCGACATCAAACCCATAATGAAATTTACCTCTATGCCATTATGTCTTTCTTGTAACACTTCGTCCAGTTTTTTTCCTTCAGCTTCTGCGGCTTCTCTAGCTCTTCTTAGAGCTCTTGCTCTCCATGAAGCACCACCATCACCGACGGTTGTGTTAAGAGGTTCGTCCTTGGGTGGTGCGGGTGTTGTCGCCGGTGTTTCGATGACTAAAAAGATGTCAATGATGCGATGATTACGTGTAGATTGTGAAATGTGAAGTCATCGTATGGTGCATTAACAGGAAAAATGTTAACAATATTGTAATTTTATTAAAAACGTTTATTTTTATGACTTTATATGAAGAGAAACATCTTCACAATAGAAGACTGTCAAAAAATCAACTGGTTTTTTGTGAGTGGACTAACCTGGAGAAGGCTCAGGGGTCGGTTCTGCTTTTTTCCCGCCAAGAACGTTTCCAAGAAAATCGGTTACCTTTAAGCTAATAAATATCTATATTGGGATTATGTCACATGCAAGATCTTTACATAAACAGATACATGTTGTGGAATGTGCATGGAAAAAGACATGATGAATATGAGCAGTGAGACGATCTCGACAAAGAGCTTTGATTACGACGTTAATTCATCACCCACCTGTCCTTCTCTAGTTGGTGGAGCCAACATCCAATCTTCTCTTTTCAAAGACTCTGCGACGGGCATACCCGGTATATTCACCTAATCACGTCAACGACATTAACATTTCTCTAATTACCGTCTTCTCTTCCCAGATGTCCTCCATCGGCTCTTCATTTTTCTTTTGTTTCTTTGACTTTTTATCCTTCTTATCTTTTTTGTCCTTCTTATCCTTCTTGGACTTCTTGTCTTTCTTTCTCTTTTTATCGTCTACGTCCTCCATTGTTTCAACCGATGTGATGTGCTTTCAACAACTCTGAGTTGAAAATCACGTGACCAAAACTCAGCCAAACAAACGATCACAAATCACATCAGACGAGATAAAATGCCTGGCAAACTCCCAAGAGTCTTCTTTGACTTAAACATTGGCGGCAAAAAAGCCGGAAGAGTCATCATGGAGGTGATATTATCATCTCTTCTGTTAATTATCGATTTAATTTCATATCAGCTGCGCTCAGATGTTGTCCCCAAGACAGCAGAGAACTTCCGTGCACTCTGCACTGGTGAGAAGGGAATGTCCTCCAAGGGACTCCCTCTTCATTTCAAGGGCTCCAAATTCCACAGAGTCATCCCCAGATTCATGTGCCAAGGAGGTGACTTCACCAACCACAACGGCACTGGTGGCGAGTCTATCTATGGACGTACCTTCCCAGTAATAACCACCACATCAATACATTTTTCTGACGCAGTAAGGATGAGAACTTCCAGTTGAAGCACACTGGCCCTGGCATTCTGTCTATGGCTAACGCTGGCCCCAACAGTAAGAGATGTGATCACAATTCATTTCGATCTGATCCTCTGAAAGCCAACGGTTCTCAATTTTTCATCTGCACTGCGCCCACCTCCTGGTTAGATGGTAAGCACGTTGTCTTTGGAAAGGTCGTGGAGGGCTATGAGCACATCAAAGCTGCTGAAGCGGTGGGTCATTCGTCTCCACAATGAAAAATTTAATTTGGTTTCAGGTCGGCAGTGACACAGGAAGAACCTCTCAAACTGTTCTCGTCGAGGATTGTGGACAAATCGATCAGCTCGATTAAATAAAGAAAGGGATCACACTTCTCATCTCAAAAATCAATACATGATCAGATCACTTTTAAGACAGAAGAAAATCAAAAGTGAGCGAAAATCATTTATTGGCGTTGAGCCTATCTCTTTGCACCAGAGTGCTGCGTGTACCGTCTTCAAGATATATATAGGTGTTGTGTCTCTGTACACTTGTGCTCACTTTAGAATTACGTGAGGTGGCCATGTGAAGTTGGTGGAAAGCATCTTGTACGAGATGGGGTCGTCCTTGTGCTTGCCTTTGATGTGTGTCTTTAGAGCTCCTTCGCTTCCGTATGCCTTGTTGCAGCCCTTGCAGGGGCAGGCGAACTTTCTTTCGACCTCTTCTCTTCTGCGGCGCTTTTTTCTGCACTTAAAGGAGGGAGGTAACTTGTATGTTATCTCTGGCTGTATTGGGCTCGTCGAAGGACTGCCAGAAGGGCTGTTGGCTGTAAAAGAGTCAGAGGGGTGTATCATGTAAAGTGGAAGACGTACGTGAACTGTTGGTTGTCGGTGATGGATTGTGGAGCATGGAGACTGGCGCTGGAAATGAAGTGGAGGGGAAAGAGAAAGGCACGTGTAGTGTGTATGGAACATGGGCAGAGGTTGTCGAGGGCGGTGTCTTTTCGATGGGTCTGAAGTTGTACTGGCTTTCGACAGATGATGGAGATGGAAAGGAAAATGCAGGTTGTTGTGTCGGCCGAGGTTTCTATCAAAGTCAGAGGCTGCAAGTGTCATCTGAAGTCTTTCTTACCTGCACCCAGACGATATTATTGTTTTGGTCCTGTGTGGACAGGTCTGGTGCTTGGTTGTTGTTGTTCAGAAGGTGTTGCATCCTGTCTTGTGTGTGCACTTTTATGAACACTGGTGCGAAAATTGTTTCTGTTCTGCTTATATCAACACCAAATGGCCCTAATCCCGCAAATGCCCAACGTCCGGTGTGTTTCCATCTTATTAGGCGCCGTAATACCTCATACTCTCATACTTGGAATAAATAAAAGATATCGTTATGGCGATGAATAAAGCATACACCGTATATTATCTAACGTAAGACCTCATACTGATGCGTATATCGAAATTTCGACGATTTATTTCATAAGATTTCTTGATAGTGTCTCCACGGGTCGGTTGTGGATCTTTTCTATCAAAAATTCTATTACGCATGCACCAACAGCTGGCTACGAGGCTTCTGTGGCCTCTCTGATCATCTGCTCAAGAGCTCTTCTCATGTCCACCAGCTCTTGCTCTCGGAGGTTTGCATCTTGGCTTTGGTGTCGTCAGTACATCCAGTACGCTTTCCAACATTTATTTTGACAGGGGAACATTTTAAATGGGAAATGCCCGAGGAGAGCCTTCAAAATGGCTCCGACGGACAGTTCCTCATTCTTGAGAATGTCTTAAGGCAACACGCAAAGTAAAGAAAGTAATTCTATCGGAATTTACTCACATGAGTTGTGAGAGGTGCACCTCTCTGTCCAACAGCTGACTGCGGGCTCGGTAAAGCTTATTTTCTGTTCCTTGTGTCCCGTTTGAAGCTGGCCGGCTTGTTTGTGTGTCATCGAACTCGCGATAAGATGGTGGTTCTTCGAGGATTAATGATGGGAGAGGTGCGAGCTTCTGGAATCTTCTCACTCCCCCCTTTCGAGTAGGGGGAGGTTTTCTCGGTGTTGTCGGACTCCTGTGTGTGAACTGCTCACATCATCAACAAACACAAGATATAGAATGGAAGCGTGATGAAAACAATTCTGTTCTTATTTACCAAGGATGTTGATGATGAGGCTTCTCCTTGCACATCTGCTTGCGCCAAAGCTAAATCTGATGTTTTCCTCTTCTCACGATCACGATTAACAGGATCGCGGCTCGGTATTGACGGCAGCATGGAAACACTGCGTCTAATTTGATTTTTGTTGTTCATGCGTGGTTGTTGTGACTGACGATGGTGTGAGCGTGGCGTTTTGGGAATTGCTACTACAACAAGATCATCATGGCAATTCGGGGACATTTCGGCAAATCACAAATGACGGGCGGTCGCCAAAAAGCCACAGACAACTTCTCGACGATCGAAAGATGGAAGAGTCGCATCAACACAAGATCAGAGGATTACAAGAGGAATCGAACAGAGATGTTAGGTATGACCGAAACACTCCACGCTCGCCTTCAAGAAAGTCTATATCAAGGTTCTGATCGGGCCATCAAAAAGCATCTTGAAATAGGATGTCTATTAGGTCGGTTAATTGCGATGATTTTCAAATCAGGGACGAAATATTCACTTCATCAGCCCGAGACAGGATAGAGTTATTATTGGACGAAGACAGCCCATTTTTAGAACTAATGCCGTTAGCCGGTTGGGGACAGAAGGGAGTTCCCGTCGGTGGCTCTCTTGTGGCAGGTATCGGCCTTGTGAGGTACATTTTAATAGTGATCTCGTTAAACATGTATAATTAATATTCTTGAATTTATTGTCTGTCAATAAGTGATGTTGACACATAAATTAATCTATGGGATGATTTGACGACGTCACAGTGGTGTGGAATGCA
Source organism: Protostelium mycophagum (assembly GCA_002081555.1). Classification (NCBI taxonomy): domain Eukaryota; phylum Evosea; class Variosea; order Protosteliida; family Protosteliaceae; genus Protostelium; species Protostelium mycophagum. The sequence goes on along the minus strand of MZNV01002084.1, from coordinate 5,546 downwards.
TTATCACAGCGAGTGTTCCAACAATAAAAGGAGGGGCAGTCAGTGCAGTAACAGTGGAGAAGAGTAAGAGAATAGGAGAGATAGCTTTAGAGAACAGATTACCTCTGATCAACATGGTCCAATCGGTGGGCTAATTGATTGAATGATTTTTTTTTCATTAATATTAATGAAGAAATCATTCTGTTATCAGGTATGTCATGATGTAATCTGATGACCTCATAGGGAGGGGCTGATCTGACACAACAATCCAAAGTGTTTCATTCCGGCGGAGGTAGTTTTAGAGATATGGCCATTAGAAGTAAGAAGGGTATCCCCACTATCACTATTGTATTTGGAAGCAGCACTGCAGGTAATCATTTTTTATTTTCAAAAATCAAATCGAATATTTATACCTCTTTTGAAAATACAACGATTTGAAATCTGGTCACGTGACTGATATTTCACAGGAGGGGCGTATACACCGGGGATGTCAGATTACGTCATCATGGTTAAGAAGCAAGCCAAAGTGTTTTTAGGAGGACCTCCACTCGTCAAAATGGCTACGGGTATTTTATTTGATTTCCAGTTATAATTTTTAAATATTTTTTCCCAAAATACCATGAAGAAATGTCGACAAATTGTACAGGTGAAGTTTCAGACGCGGAGACTTTGGGAGGGGCCGAGATGCACAGCAAAGTGTCCGGAGTTTCGGACTTTCTTGCGAACGACGAATACCACGCTCTATCTTTAGCACGTGACGTCATCACCTCTATCGGTCACGTAAAAATCACGGAAATTCCGGAAAAATATTTCGGTGAAATCGAAAGTCCGGCGTACAGTCCGGAAGAATTATTGGGAATTGTTCCGGCCAATATTAAATTTCCATTTGATGTGAGAGTTTCCTATCTTTCAGTGATTCAAATAATTATTAAATTCAAAGATATTAATCAATTCACAGATAAGAGAGGTCATCGCGAGAATTGTAGATGGGTCTAGATTCCACGAATTCAAGGTGACACAATCGTAACACCTTCATTTTACATCTCGGTCTCACCCGATCGACAAAAAATAACAAAAGACAGCCTCTCTATGGCAACACGATGGTCACGTGCTTCGCCCGAATCCACGGAATTTCCGCTGGAATTCTGGGAAACAACGGAGTGTTATTCTCGGAATCCGCCCAGAAGGCAACTCAGTTTATCTCTTTGTGTAATTCATCCAACACTCCAATCATTTATTTACAAAATATTACCGGCTTTATGGTGGGAAAGTTATACGAGAGGGGGGGTATCATAAAGCACGGGGCGCAGTTGATCAACGCGATTTCAAATTGTGGTGTTCCCGCCATTACGGGTGAGAAGTTTTCCATGAGATTTCCGAGAATTTTCGGTGGATTTTCAGTGAAGTATCTGAGAAATCAACTCGGAGAATTATTTGGTTAATAATATGAAACTTCCAAATCTTTTCAGAAATTCCTTCGAAATTTCCCAGAAAACTCATTGAAATTTCAGTGGTGGTCGGGGCCTCCTACGGAGCTGGCAATTATGGGATGGCGGGAAGAAGCTACCACCCAAGGTTTTTATTTAGTTGGCCCAACTCCAAATGTTCGGTGATGGGTCCGGACCAGCTGAGCGGCGTCATGGACATCGTCCTAAGACAATCATTTGAAGGTGATTTTATCTTGAGTGAAATATTTATATATACTATCTGTCTTTTCGCCGAGAGCTAAGTTCTTTGGTGTTGCAGGTTACGCGGTTTTCTATTGGAAATAAACTTTCCGTTGAACCAATTTTGATGAGACTTTATCATTCATTTTATTTTATAGTATATTTTCTAATATATTTTATATTCTATATTTTATTTTTTCAAGTTGAAAAAACGGTGATCTTGACTATTCATTCATGAGATGATGATTAGCAGGAGTTGAAATGTCTAAAGAGATGGAAGAGATCGCCACCAAAAGAAAATTGAAAATGCGAGAGAAAATCGAGGAAGAGAGTGACGCCTTCTACACGTCATCACGCATGATCGATGATGGGGTCATCGACCCCCGGGACACCAGGGACGTTCTGGGAATATGTCTTTCGGCGATCTACAACACGGAAGTGAGGGGTGGGGACTTGAGGGGCGTATCAAGAATGTAGAATAAAGGCAAAGGTAGATGTCGGCATTTAGACATTGAGAAGACTGGGACACCAGCTCTCTTAGAAGGAAGAGCTCTATGCGAAGACGATCGACGCACAACACAAGGCCATAACAAGTCTTCTAGATCACAATGGAATTGGAACACCACAAAGGACAGCAAAAATAAACTGAAGGTCTTGCAATTTAGAAGTCACAGAGGTCTAGAGCCAGTGGAATGTGAAGAGTGTTGCTGTGGCATTGTTTGCAGCATTGGCCATCACTAGTCCGTTCTCCACAGTCAAGAATTGGTTGTTCACCTGATTTTTCAATGAGTAAATTTACTCTTTGTAATTGTTGGAGATTTCCTTGATAAAAAAAGCAAACTTTACCTTAGCCTGTAGATAATAATCATTTGCAGATCTTTTGTACATCAAAAAGGTCTCCCAGGTGTTTGCCTGACCCGCGTCAGCAGCGAGGGCCCCCTTGCCATAGTTGGTTGCAGAGACGTATAACAAGGTGTTGACGTTTCTTAATGTTGCAGAGTTCTCGGTGATGAGGATCTGGAAAAGAGAAGCGGCACCTCCTTGTGCCTTGACGAGCTTGTCGTTCCATGAACTGGATAAAAACCTCTTACATGGTTAGTGGGGGTGGGAGGGTTCTGGGTGGGGGGAGACTGGGTCTTGGTGGGGATGGAGGTCTTGGTGGGGGCAGGTTGTACAGTCGCTCCTCCAGTAGGGACAGGATTGGTCTGAGAAGAATCTTGGTTTGCGTCGACGAAAAAGAAAATGGCGTTTCCGTCTCCTGAGGAGGCTGTTGCCGCGAGAGTGTTGTCATCTTGAAGGCTCAAGAACTTTCCGTTGCTGTTGGCTTTGATGTTGTACTTTCCATCACCCAAATTGACAAGGGAGAACTTCTCCCAGTCTGAAACTCCGTGGGCACCGAGGTTCAAAGCACCACCTGTCAAGTGTCAAGACATGTCAATGTAAGTTAAGAGTGTGCCAAAGGGTATTTCCCACGATGTTTCTACGAAAATTCGCGGAAATTTACCGGGTGGGCAGGTACCGTATACTCCGGTGACATAATCACTGACGAAGGAGTACAAGTTATTTCCCACAGGCAAGAATACAAACACTTGTGGGTAAGAGAGGAGTACAGTGTCGGTCCAGTCAGCTTTCAGGCTGGAGATTTCATCCACTGCGTTGACGTATCCTCCCTGTGAACTGTCAGAAATCTGGTCGGTCTTCTCAGACTGATATGTCACCTTGGCAGATTTGATCAAGACACGGATGGAACCATCAACTGATGGAGAAGGCTGCTTTGTAGCCTGTCTGCATGGTATGGCATTGGGTCCCTGGTCGTGTCAGATTGACATATGTCAAATCTCAGTGTCATCATGATCACTCACGAATCCGGTGACGGGGTTGCAGCCGGGGAGATGGGCAATACGGTTGTTTATTCCTATAAAACAATTTAGTCTCAAATATTTCAGTGGAGATAAATAAATGAATAATACCCAAGTCTTCGTAGCCAGCAATCTGTTGCGCAATGGGGCAAGCCTTGGCCTCCACCATGTAAGGCTTGAATGCGGGGCAATTCCTACGAATATTCATCAGGATCTGTGAAATATCGTCGAAACTTCGCTCACTCTGGGTTGTTTCCGTTGTTGGTGTATTTTGCATCACAAAGGGGGTCGTTAAGTGCAGCTTGTACAACAGCCTCGTCCCAACCGTTCAAGAAATCACCATGGAGACCATATCCGGTGGAGTCTCCGGAGGCCCAAACGAATGGGTTTGTCCCATTTCCCTGGTAATTATGAGAGGTTGATAGTCATGTCATTTAGTTATCGACCGTTACAAATTTAAAATTCAAATTTCTCTTACGTGTGGGAATTTGGCGGGATTGACATCAAAGAAGACTTCGAAGAAGACACCAGGCATTCTCACGGGGTGAGTAGCTGGGCAGTCTCCATTATCGGGCGCCCCGATAGGATAAGACACGTGACTCTGGTGGGTGGGACTGTCAAGATTGATACCATCCTGTCAAACGTCAGATGTCATTTTTTCATGGGTTTAGGGTTTGGGATATTACCCAGCAACTAGGAAACCAGATTTGAGCACGAAGACCATCCTTGCACACAAGCTTATCCGTTGGAAACTTGTGTTGTTCTGGGTTACCAAAACCGGAGAGACTATCAAGGTTTTAAATTTGGAAAATGGATATGGCGGGAAATCACTGACCAGGCATAACTGATGGCATTCTCAGCAACTGTGCCGTTGTAGTTTCTCTTAAAGGGGTTTCCTGATGACGTCAGCAATGGTCGAGAAGCTATCAGTGAATTGCGGCAAAGACGTGACGAGCTAAAGATCAACCTGCGGTCATGCGGAGTCCCTTTGGGAAAGCTCTATAGTTAGGGAGCTGGTCACTGGGTCCGGTCCTGCTGGGGTAATAGATCGTAAGTCCTCCAGAAGGAACGAGAGAAAAGGTACCATCTGGGTATTGGTAGTACCTGCACAGGTTAAATACCGTGAGCTGTCTCTGCATGATGATGACATCATGGTGTGTGGTGATGCTTACAGATCAGGAGCCCAGTACGAGGTCTTATCGACACTGATGGAGCATGAAGTGCAGTCTGCTCCAAAAGCGTAGTCGTAATCAACCCTTCATGATCGTGAGTTACGCAAGTTGATCGGAGAGACATACATTGGAGTATTGTGGGGAGAGCCTCTTCTGAAGTCGACACTGATGGAGCATGAAGTGCAGTCTGCTCCAAAAGCGTAGTCGTAATCAACCCTTCATGATCGTGAGTTACGCAAATTGTTGATCGGAGAGACATACAATGGAGTATTTTTGGGAGAGCCTCTTCTGAAGTTAGCAGACCCGAAGACCTTGTGGCTGTGTTGGGAGAAGATTCCTAATCGAAAATGAGATCTGGTCTATCATAATGTATGATACTTGCCTGGCTCCACGATGGGATCGGCGCGTCCTCTATAAACAGGAGTTCCATGACAGAACACCTTCCAAAATGGAGACAAAAGGTTATCAGCGGCCATCGCACAGCCGACGAGGCATGCTGCGGCGATCAAGAGTCGAAAGTACATGGCGGTCATTCCCTGGCTCCACGATGGGATCGGCGCGTCCTCTATAAACAGGAGTTCCATGGCAGAACACCTTCCAAAATGGAGACAAAAGGTTGTCAGCGGCCATCGCACAGCCGACGAGGCATGCTGTGGCGATCAAGAGTCTTAAGCACGTGGCGGTCATTCTGTCTCTTTCACCTCTATAAGCAGTTCCTGGAGGTGTGCAAGAAGCCTGGAGGTGTGCAAGAAGCCTGCAGCTTGAAAGTGGAATGTGCAGAATGGTCAAAACAGACAACTTTGGCATCTCCGGTTTAATAAAACCCCGCTCCACGAAATATCACGTTAATAACCGTGATACTCTGCGGA
>MZNV01002079.1:0-34296 GCA_002081555.1 Protostelium mycophagum | reverse complement strand
TAGGACCGTTGCCTGCAGGTCTGACAAGCGTGTCATCCCTTTAAGAGATTCCAGCACGTTATAAACGCTGCTTCAAGTGCAAATTTATTTGGGCATTTCAAGCGGCAGGAAATGTCACAGATAATTGCCAATGAGAAGGCATCAAATCCTGTGAAAAGAACCGGAGACTTTTGTTGATTTTGAGTGCATCTTACCGCAATTCTAGGTAATTTGCATCTTCAATTTCAAAATCCAAAATAACTGTGTTATTGTAATCCATTTATCCTTATAATGTATTTATTCTTTATTTTACAATTTAAATGTCAAGTCATAACAATGACAGACTCAGTTGCCAAATGCAGTAAGCTTGTTGGAAAACATTGAGGCAATTGGTAAGTTGCTGAAAATTGATGATTGAAAAGTTATGATCAGCTAATCATCTTTAGAATTGTGCACTCTCAGATAGTAGCATATCTCAAATTCAATAGACCTACACAGATTATAACTCACAATGAGATGGGCTCAGTCTGCTGCTCATTTGTTGGTATATTTTACCTAATAAAAAAAGAACTAAGGGAAACCCTAAACTCTGCAACGATAATAACAGTTATAAACCCTAGATGACATGATCACCTGTAAGCCAAATTATACCCGGGAATCAATTCTAACTGTATAACTGCAATATTTCTATCACATATATATTATTATCATCGCAGGCCCGTAAACTTTTGCCTACAAACTTTCTACTTACAGTTATTATCATTTATATCTACTACGACCATGCCCAGCCCACTCCCACAATTGCTCGATTAGCTCAGTTGGTTAGAGCACGGTGCTAATAGTCACATACTTGCAACGCCGGGGTCGCAGGTTCGATCCCTGCATTGAGCAACTCCTTTTGACTTATTTTTGTTCATTTCACGAGGTATTTGCGTCATTTTTTAATGCATTTTTACACGAAAATTATTATTGCAAGAAGCCTGAAATTTTTTTAAATTCAAAAATACTTCAATTTTACATCAGGAGTCATGCAATCCACTGCACAGGAAATTTTCTCCCCAATCATTGTTTGTAGATGCACAAATAAAATGCATTGATGTTTATTTCCGTCTTGAAATGAACGATAAAGTTATTAAAATTTATTTTTGATGGTTCGTTTTGCTCCGAATCCGTTGTCTCTTCGTGATCAAGAAAATCAGACATGGTTAACCGCCAACACCGAACAAATTCACGACGACCAAAAGTAATACAGTATTCTGAATTATCACATAACCGCCGAATTGGTATTTTGAACGAGAAATGAGAACAAAAAGGGGCTCTAATGCACTATATTTCTGTACGATCAAGAATGACTGTGGACTCTTTGTGCAGGAATGAAAAACAAAGACCCAGCCATTCAACCAAGTAGTTGCACTTCACATGACGTCCAAATAAATTATAACATCGTTTTTTATACCGCTGCATTCCGTTCCTATCTGGACAACAGAGCGATGACGATCTGCTCAAAGGCAGGGATGAGATCTGGCTGCTTAGACTTGATAGACAGTCTGCTCACTCCTCCAATAGCAAGTTCTAAGAGGAGAAGTGCTTCTCCAATCTTGGCAGAGAAGTAGATGAACTCCTGTGATTCTTCAGTATATAAATTGGAAAGAGTATACGCACTTGTCCTTGTGTTCTCTTCGCAACGTAGAAAATGTTGTTGCTTCTAAATTTAGCGGTGATGGAGTCGGCGTTTCCGTTAGCTTGGACATCTCTGGTGTGCTCATCGGTGATGGATCTGTACACGATCATCAGATGATGTAATCACAGACATCTTCTTACCTCCAGATGTTGAGGTACTCGTCTCTGTTGACCTCTCCAGACTCGGAAAGAAGTGTTTGGAAGGGGAAAGTCACTTGGAAGTAGTAGACACCGGTGTTGTTCTTCAGCGCAATCTGGACCACGTTGACAGGGCTGGACTGTCCAAACATAGAGGGGTGGTTGCTGAGAGCGAGGGAGGTGTCTACACTCTGCATGGGGGGGATGACGGGGACTTGGAGCTGGGTTGGGGCGAGTCCGAAAGAGTTTTTGTTGAACTGAACGGCAAAGTCATTGAGAGGGACACCCGATTGGTTGTGGAAAGTGAAGTCGATAAAGAGCTGGCCGTTTCTGCGGGAGACGGCTGTGAGGGTCAGAAATTTCCGTGAAAATGTGGAATACGAACCTCCGCTGATCTGGAGACCGTTGGCACGCTCAGCGGGGAGGTACAATTCCTTCGCTGGTCCGGAAGGTGCAGCTGCTCGTTTCAGTTCGTTGTAGACGCACATATAGATGAATAAAATGATCCATGTGGGAGATGGACTCACATGTGGTGGGGCCAGACAGGAAATCGAGCTCGTCAAGAACGTTGACGGGTGCGCGAGCGGCAGGGGCTGGTTGAGATGCCTGAGGCAAGCTCTCTCCAACGCTGTCCAAATCAAAGATGTTGGGTTGGGCTCCATCCCTCCTACCACGATTATTTTCCCGCCAAAAACCACGAAATCTGTCGGAAAATCAAGATGACGTACTGGTCTTGGGGCAAGAGGCTCTCTCCGTCGGTCTCTCTCTCCTTCTTGACCTTGTCTTTACGGACTTCCTTCAACTTGGTGACAAATGAGTCTGGAAGCTTGTGGTACACAGAAGCAAGAGAGGAGATCTCCTTGCAGAGCTTAGAGAGCATGCCCTCGTCGATCTGTATGGTGGACTCTGAGATCAATGGCTTCTCGCCCAGAACGACGTTCTACAACTGTGAGTCTCGAAAATGGCGGGAAGGGGTTTTTGAATTTTACCTTGGCGGCCTCGGGGTCGGTGGAGAGAAGTCTCCAGTAGATGTAACCACGATCTCTTAAATCTGGGTTATCTGTCTCTTGGGTAGCCATGTTTAGGACCTTCTGAACCATGTCTTGTGTGTCCTTAGGTCTCTTCAAGAACAACTTGACCACAGCGGTGACGAGTTGTAATTGGACCTGGCTGTTCTCATCATGGAAATTTTCCAAGAAAGAGTCGAGGAGGGCGTCGGCGTTCTCGATACGCTCTGCGTACTCTCCGACAATCCAGATCATAGAGGCCTTGGCCTCGGGCTCATCAAGAGTGTCCAAGTTTTGGCAGAGAGTTCCGATGATGGACTCGTACTGGTTGGGGTACTTTCTAAAGATGTCCTTGATGACAATGATGGACTCTTGGACGACGTAAGAGACCTGATTAGGAATTTAGGAATCAGAACATGTGATGAAAAAAGAGCTCATCACCTTCATTTGGATGAGCTCGAGAAGGACGGCGACACAGCGGTCGGCGGCCTTGTCGATCTTGATGGCACAGCGACCGATGGCACGGACGGCCTTTCTGACAAACTCAACGTCAACTTCAGAAGCAGCCTCCTTGAACTCATTGAGGACCTGTACGAATCAGAAAATTCTGATCAGAACAGTTTCGATGGAGAGATTCACCTGCTCGATGTTTCTCTCGGCAGCCAACATGATCATGATCTCCAACTTCTCCATCTTGACGTAGATGGGGTCGTTGTATTTGATGAAGAAGACTCTCATCTCGTGGGCCAAGATGCTTGGTTTCTTCTGCACGATCAAGTTGATGTTTCTCAAAGCGACGTATTGAATCTCAGGCTCCTTGGTGGTTAATAAAGTAACCAAGGGGGGACCCATCTTCTTGCAGATACCCTTCTGTGTCTCCTGGTTGTCGATGGCGTCCATGTATGACATGAGGACCTTCACTGCGGCGAGAACGACAGCAGAGTTGGCGTGGTTAAGACGAGGAGCGACACGCTCGCAGATGGACTCGGCTTCCTTTGAGTCGGTGATGTTGAATTTAGAAAGGGAATTCAAAATGAACACTTGTCCCCATCTAGTACGATTACAAAATGTTGACAATAAACTAATTCAATTGACTTACTCTGTGCACTCGTTGAGAGCAGCAAGAAGCTTGTTGAGGTTGGAAGCGGTCAATTGTAAGATGGTCTTTCCGCTGATGTCTTCAATCTCGGTGAGAGCAGCGACAGAGTTGGCGACGACAGTGGGATTAGAATCAGAAAGTAGTTGTGTCAGTAACTCCAAGAATCCTTGTGTCTCGACGAGCTCGGCGCTCAGATCATACAATTTGGCCACACAAAGGGCGGCTGTTTTACGGACGTAGGGGTCCTTGTCCTTGAGGCAGTTTCTCAAGGGCTCGCAGAGATATTCGGTCACACGATCTACACGAATGCAACCCATCGTTCTGATGGCAAGAGCCCTGACGAGAGGGTTCAAGTCGGAGGCATCCTTGAAAGATCAGTGACGATTTTTGATTAAATTAATTAATACCTTTTGGAAGGTGTTGACGGCAAGGATGGCCTTCTCGGGTTGCAATTTGGCGTGGTTAATTACATACAAATACACCAACTTCTTCAGCTCGAGATTGTTGGTCTGGATGCAGTTGAGGACATCGGTAAAAAGAGCAGACACGTCTTTGCCAACAGTCATGGCGGCGATAACTTTCTTCACAGCCTCCTTGCGCTTGTCCTCACGCTGATGGTGCAACTCCTCTTGGAGCTCGGACATCTCGCCTGATAAAATCAACAAATGCCTGTTCGATAAGCCCTACCCTTCTTAGAGGCTCCTCCAAAGTATTTCGCGTCACTCATCTCGTTTGGGTGACGGTTCGATCTGATATCTATGTCATGACGATGAAATCAGCCGCTCCTCTACAACCAAAAATTTTTGATAAAACCCAATTTTTCCACCAGAAGCATTTCGTCGGTGATCCAGTCTATTATTCTTTTCTCTATGATTAATTCCCTCGAATGTTTCAAAAGACTGCGAACAGCTCACTTTTTTTGCAAAAAGAATGTTTGCAAAGCGTATAATCTCCGATTTCTCCGCCATTATAGAACCCTCAGATGCGCCAGCGGCGCATCCTGGATGGACGGAATTCCCATACCTGGTCGCTCTGCTGAATGACTCTCCGGCGCTCTTGGTGGTTTACACGACCTCGAAAACTTCCCCAACTCCCTGATTTCTCCGCCATTACAATCGCACCGGGAGCGCTGGCGGATCATTCCGGTGGATGGCATTCATTCACCTCGCTCGCTCTGCCAAATGCCCCTCCAGCGATATTGGTAGTTTTGAGGTCATATTCTTTGACAGAACTTTCTACAACGAGGAGATCAGCTTGGTGTGATGTGATTTTATCAGAGATGACTCTATGGAACAAACGAAAGGCAATCACAGGTGTATCTGCCTCGACAGTGAGTCTTTAATATCGTAGCAAACGTTGTGCTGATCAGTCTTCAGATGGTCGGGCTGAATGCTGTCATTTTGGAGGCTAATCATGATTCCAAGAGAGTCAGTGGAAACAAACCAAAGGTAATTGTTGGTTAATCACACATAAATATTGATGATTGTAGATCTCCTTTGAGAGGATCAAATCAGAAGAAGAACAATACATAGGAACAGGCATTGCCAAAGGAAAACCGCTTGTTCTGAACAAAGGTAATTAAAATGAATCATTCTTCTCTGATCACTGTAGGTGTTGCGACAAGAGCAGAAAAAGATCTATTAGACAAAACAGTCGAGGGAGAGCCGAGTTTAGCTCGAGTGGATGAGAGATTGAGAGAGAAACAGAGATTGTATGATCGAATGGGTGAGTGCTTTAGAAGAGTATTTTTCTCCAAATATCCGAATTCAAATATGATCATTCAAAATCTCATTTTAAATTGATCATGTTCGTGAATAAAATATTGACACAACCAGAGAGCGGAGGAGTACTGGACCCAAACACATTACACAATGCTAGATATGATGAAGACGGCCCGATGGTTGATTTCGAACAGAAGTACTATGACAGAGATGGTGACGCTCTGATGATCATCACGTAAAATCTGACTCGTTGAAGATCCATACAGTGGGGGTTTGGAGACGAACAGAAGTAGAGTATCTATGATATCATCTGATATGTCAACAGAAGAAGAGAGAAGGAACTGGGAAGACGAGGTAAGATATCTCGATGATATGCATGAGATGCAATGCACATGAGATGTGTACATAGAAGTTCTGAAGGGTCACGTGATCACTTATTTGGTGTCAGGCGGAGGCTGAGAGAAGAGCAGAAGAGGAAAAAAGGGAGAGGATAAGAGCTGTAAACATCATAGAAGCAGAAACAATGTGAGAAATTCATGCAAAACGAATATCACGCTTATCAAACGTGAAGACCACGGTTCATACCGTGCAATTATTCTGATAGACAAATTCACAACTTTGTTTCGCAAAGATCTGACTGGTTGTAGACAAGGAAGAAGAAAAACAGAACAAATAAAAGACCAGAAAAAGAAAGAAAAAGAAAACAGACTGGCCATGATCAAAGCGAGGCAGCTCAGAGCCAAAGGCATAGAGGCACCGCAGAAGGAGAAGAGACAGGAAGAGAAGGAGCTTCCCAAGATAGAAGTGAACCAGATAGACGGTTTCTTGGCTCTCATGCGCCATAACACAACATGAGGAGGATGACGTCTTTGTTATTGATCTAACTTTTGGGATTTTCTTGTTGATAAATAAAATGTAAATCTAGAAATTTTTTATGCAATTCAAATTTACAAAAATTTGTAGAAAATAAGAAAAAATAAAGGATTTTCTTTTATTCATGAGGAGACAGACCTCAGTGTCCATATGATCGAAAATGATGATTTGACATGTATAGGATTTATGTTGGTTTGATGTTGTTTTCTTTCTGTTGGCTAAAGGTTGACATGGCGGCTAAATCGAATTGTAAATATCTCAATTTGTTCATCAGTTGTCGTAATGACTCATTTTTCTGTTCGACTTCCTGGTGCCTGTGAATAAAATATTACATCGTTCATACATCACTGACCTGCCGTAACTTGTCTCTTCTCTCCAGATTCTCTGCTGTCGGTGGCTCAGATTTCTCGGATTCAGTCGGGGCAGATAGATCCTGATTAATCATCATTATCCAATCCAATTTCCTAATCCAACACCAACCGTTAATTTTGTCATCAAAGTCTTTAGGTTGCTGATTTTACTTGTCATCTCTCCAGGTTTACTTGTCACAGTTGCAAGATCTCTCTGGCTGACTGCTGTGAAGAAGTCGAGGATGATCTGACCGAGATCGTCGATTTCATCTTCTGAAGTAGATATGAGATCCAAAACATCAGGTGGTGCCAGCGGAAGAGATTCCATTGTTAATTATTCAGATCGCCCACAGCAAAAAATTAAACCGGCGAGAGGAATCGAACCTTGGTCATTCGGAAACACCACCATTTATATTGAATATTTACACATTAACAGAAATCCAGCCTCAGAAGTCATCATCTTCGCCAAAGTCGACCTCATCTTCCCAATTGTCGTCATCATCCGACAACACCTTTTTGGCGGCTTCCGCCTTCTTTTTGGCGTCGTCCTCAGCTTTTCGCTTCGCTCTTCGCGCTTCGGCATCTTCTCTATCTTTCCTCTGTTGAGGTGTTTCCTTATTCCGTTCGCGCTCTTCAGCTTCACGAGCTTCCCTCTCCTGTACAAATCAACCGGGTTCGAACCAAACCACCCATCACCTTTCTTTCTCTTTCCTCTTTCGCCCTTCGCTCGTCCTCCAAACGTTTCTCTTCAGCCCTTCGCCTGTTCATTTCCTCCCTTTCTTCTCTCTCGCGCTCTTCTCTTTCTACCTTCTCTTTGCGTGCCGCGCGTTCCTCCTCCTCACGCTCAGCTCTCTCTCTCTTCTCTCTCAATTCGCGTGCTTCTCGATCCGCTTCTGCTCTTCTGGCTTCGTTGCGTTTGCGATCTTCTTCCTCTTCCTCTCTCTTAATCCTTTCCAGACGCTCTTGCCTTTCTTTTTCTTCTTGCAGCCTGCTCTCGTCTGCTGCTTTCCGTTCTTGTACATCCTTTTCGCCTTCTTGTTGAGCTTGTTCCTCAATTCTTGATTTTTCTGCCTCGGCTTGGTCAGGCTCTTTAGAGGAAGGAAGTGGCTTTTCTTGATGTGAAATGACTGCCTCAAGGATTACTGTTGGGGGCGGAGTGGCGTTTAATTGAGCGGGTTGTGGTTGAGTTGTAGCATGTGGTGTCAAAGACGTTGGCATGACATGTGTCTGCATTAATGAAGGAGCGGTGACATTTCTGACAGGTGCAGGGAGTGAGAAATTGTGTGATACTTCTTGAATAGAATGTCGAACCCCTTGTGATTGCAATACAAAAGCGGCCGATTTAGTAGGCTCATTTAGCACGTTCTGCGTGGTGGATTCAAGATACTGCAGACATTAAAAATTGAAATCGGATAACAAGATATGCCGTACATCATCTTCTCGCTCCAGATCCTCCAACTGATGCTGTATCTCTAATTCTTCTGGTGACTTCTTTCGTGAGTCTTGCATATTGAACATTCGCGGCTGTTGCTGTAATTTTGAATAATCGTTATTGGTCTAGACAATACCTTCACACTGGTAAAGAGAGGCGGCGGTCTGTTTTGAAGTATTTGCTGTGTGCGTGTGGGCGAAACTGGGGTGGGGCTGGCAAAAGATGTCTTATGATTGGGATTACTGACACTTCCCAAGCTACTTATCAGGTTTGGCACTAAAGCTGTCACAATCTAAGACATTACTTATCACTCAATTTTACCTCTGTTGGCACTGCCTGGCTTCGCCACCTGCAGTTCTCTGTTGAGTTGAATAATCTCCTGCACAAATCTCTCCCTCTCGTGGTAAAGATGAGCAACTTCCTCTCGTTTGCTTTCCACCTCGTCCCTCAAAGAATCTCTTTCAAGTTGGATCCTCTCCATCTCTGCTTGGTACACCAACCGATCCGATGACAACTTGTCTTCGTATTCTTGCCTCATCTCTTCGACCCTTTCCTCAGCTTCTAATTGCGCACCTCTGACTCGCTGCCTCTCTGCCCGAAGCAACTGTTCCTCGGTGGGATACGGTCTTGTCGACATCTCTTTCTTCAATTGATCTCGCAACTCCGTCTCTGTTCGCATCTGTACCACGATGATGTCGGTCTTTTCCTTCTCATGTTTTTCTCGAAGTAATTGGATGGTGCTGTCGTATTTGGCTCTCATCTCGTTCATCTTCTCTGTGAGTTCGCTCATCTTACGTGCGTAATCCACCACAGCTTGTTCTTTGTCTCGATGCCATCTCTCGTCATTCTTGTGAACTTCTTCCTTTAATCCTGATATGGTATTCTGAAGTATCTCCTCATGTGCTCTGTCATTGATGAGAAACAACTCAAGCGTTTTCGTACCTTCGGGAGCGTTCTATTTCCAAAGCAAAACGTTCCTCGTTCTTTCTGTTCTCCTCTGTAAGTTTTTCAATAAGTAGCCTCTTCTGTTGTTCATGCTCCTTCTTCATCATCGTCATGGCAGTTTCCCACTCTAATTTTTCGCGCCGAAAGTCAAGCTCGGTCCTGTACTTCTCGTCTCCTTGCAGCCTCGCCAAATCTTCGATCTGCTTTTTAGAATCCCGCTTGGTCTGCTCCATCTCTATTTGCTGCCGGTTGAACTCTTCTTCTCGTCTCTTCAGCTCTTTCTCCCTGAGCTCTTGGTTTTTCATTATGAAATCACGTTCACGTGTGAGCTCGCTCCGCTCACTGCGTGCCTTCTCGAGGTGTTCTAAGAGTTGCTGACGTCGCTCGTGATCGGCTTTGTCCTTCTCCTGTCAAATGTCAAGGGATGTCAAAGTGACACCAAATCTCACCGCCTCCATCTCGTCGCGCAGCTTCATTAATTCACGCTCTTTCTTTTGCAACCTCTCGTTCCTGGGGATTTTCAATTATAATTGTGGAAGAAGAACAAGTACAGACTTTTCATCCCATTTCTTTTGTTGCTCAGTGATCCATTTGGTATTTTCTTCTCCAATTTCGAACCTGAGCTCCATCTTGATTCTGTTCAATTCTGTGAGGCGGAAATGTTCCATCTGTTTCTCCATGTCTTTTTGCATCCTCTCTTCGTACTGCCTCTGATGCGAAATTATTTGTTCCTGCATCTTTCTTCGTGGTAAAAGACGTTCGGTTTCGCTCATTACGGCGAGTTCATCATCTATGGATTGCAATTTTTTGTCGAGTGACAGAGATGGAACGTCGGTCTGGACGTCTTTTTCTGATGTCTCTGCCTCCATCACTCTCAGTACATCGAAGATCTGGTCGAGAATTGGCATGTCCTTCTTATGGATTATGGTCTTAAAAAATTTAGAGGTCGTAGGGACGTGAAGAGCTTTCATGATATCTCCCTTTGACAAAACTGACGGTGCTGAAAGGCCACTCTCTGGCAGGAAGATGGCCAATGAACAATCCAAATTGCTCGATCTGAGGTAATCCACAATCACGCTGTTCAGTGCATTGGACACTAATATACCGTCATCGTTTCCACCGACTTTATATCTAAGCTGCGATTGGCCGCCTGGTTGCCTCTTGACAAGTTGAATGAGCTGAAGACGAAGCTGAGCTTTCAGACTGTCCTCGATTTTACTCGTCTGGAACATTTCGTAGAGCTTCCTCTTCATTTCTAGAACCTCCATAGTTGACATCAGATGAGGCTGGCGGGAAAACAAATTGATGTCAGATCAAATTCATGATTGTTTATTTTCGGCTTTGTGCCGATCCATGAGGTTCAGCTTCCTATTCTCAAATCAGCCACAATGGTGAGAGAGTACATAACCTATTGTTGAAATTTGACTGGTTAATAGAAACAAGTCGTATCCGCTCATCTTCTTCATCTTCATCTTTAATCTTGTCCTTAACTCTAAATAAGCAAATTATACCTGCAGGCGCGCAGTTGTGGAATCAGTGCATTGTCGCGGCACATGGAAGAAGAGTCGCGTACTGTTCCACACTCAGCATTTACATCTATAGACTCACCAATCATCCCGAGGTATTTCTCTTGGAGCGCATCATCGCACACCACAAAGATACAATCACAGCGATTGCATGGTGGGTATTGGTGCCGCAAACAGCGCAAAGGATGTTGATGTCGAATAGGAGTCCCTTTGATCCTTCCATTTTAGTATCAACAAGTCTCGAAAAAATCATCTGTATTTGGAATGTGGACACAGAGACACTCTCACACACACTCACGTGTTCAAACATTATTTTATGGATGGAATGGAGTCTCCATAAAGAAAACATCATCGCCATATCAGATGAGAAGGGTATGGTGAAGCTGTGGAATATAGAGAACAAATCAGAGAAGAAACTAGGAAGCTGGGGTACGACATGCGCAGGGCAAATTCTCCGGTGGAACCCGAAAGTGGTGAGATGTTTTTTGTTGCCAAATCTGACGAGGTTTAGTCAAGCCGTCTGGCTTGTGCTGACAAGACAGGTCAACTTAATATTTTCGATTTAAAGAAGAACAGCAGCAGACTGTACAAACCTAATGCTGACAACGAAAATGATTCAATTACTCAGCTACAATGGGATCCTCTGGGAGATACTTACGTTCTTGTGGCCTACAAATCTGGGGTTATTATGCTTGTGGATACCCAATCTGGAGCCATCGCACAGACATACGAGTCACAGGGGGAAATCGCGGGACTTTATTGGATCCCCAACAGCCCTGGAGCTTTCTTTACGGCTGATCATAAGAGTGGTACACTCCATATGTGGAACGTGTCAATAGTGAGACCCACAGCAATCGTCAGAATGAGAAAAGTCCCTTTTCACAGAGTTTTATTCATACAATCTTCGTCCACTATATTCTCTTCTTTCAAGGATGGTGTTGTTGGTGTAAGCACTTCTCAGATATTTACTAAATAATTCATTGAAATTTATTAACTGCAGATCTACAATTTGGATAAAAGAAGATGGGATTTTCAATCCGAACCAGCCCATTCGGAGACCATTTTTGACTGTAAATTCAAACCGGACGACCCAAATGTTCTAGCCACTGCATCTTTCGATGGTTCCGTCAAGCTGTAAGTAAGATGGTACACGTCAAAATGACATTTTCAGATGGGACGTCACAGGGGTAAAAAATATTGACACTCTTCATGGAGGTGATGGCGTGATTTATAGCTGTACATGGTCACCTAACAGCGACCGTTTGGTGGGTGGAACTTCACGCGGGAGGATGCTGATCTGGAATACTCTCAAGGGCGTTTTAGTGGAGAAAGTGACGCACCATACTCAAGCCATATACAAAGTGGCTTGGAATACAAAAGACTCCGACCTTATTGCTTCTTGTTCAAAAGACGGTTTCTGGTAAGCTCTTCTTATTACCATGAAATCTAATTTTGTTCAGTTGCATCATGAATGCTACCGGACAGCTGATCCGACGATATAAACATCCAAAAGCGGCCTCTGGTTGCGACTGGTCACCGTATGACAAGAGTGTATTGGTCACAGGATGTCAAGATGGCATCGCCCGTGTTTGGGATGTCAGTCAACCCAACGAAAATCCCATTATGGAATTCAAAGGTCACAAGGCCAGAGTCTTCAATTGCGTCTGGTCCCCGATGCAGGCCGGAATTTTTGCGTCTGGTTCAGACGATACCACTCTCAGAATATGGAGCATTCTGGATAAATCAAGCTCCAAAGTGCTTTCTGGCCACACACATAACGTCAGAGCGATTCACTGGAGTACAGAGATGCCTTTCCTCATCTTATCAGGAAGTTGGGACTCGACGATCAGGATGTGGGACACCCGAACCTGCGCTTGTATCAAAGTCATCAAGAGCCATCATGCAGATGTGTACGGAGTAGATGCCCACCCGTCAAGGCCATTCACTTATGCCACAACATCCAGAGATTCAACGCTGAGGTTATGGTCTTTAGAGGACGAACCTTTTGTGGCACATCCTCGGCTCACAGCATTGGTGAACCTATCTATGGCCAATCTCATCATTCCAGTCGAAAAAGTGAGTATATTTGTGGCCGTTGTAGATGACATGAAATCAGGCGATGAACGCGACGACACCATTTGGATTTTCAGGGGCTGCATCTTCGAAATTAAATGTGGATCTTCTCAAAGCCGGTTCTCCAATCGACAAGGCCAGACTACTTGCAGAATTTTTCTGCGTACGTTTCTCGTGATTTAACGAACATGTTCTGATACTGTGCAGAGGCCACAGGGAGTGCCGGATCTGTTCCAATTATTGGAGACGAGGCCCTCCAGTGCAGTTGTTTGGAAGGGAAGTGTGCCTATCGGACGTCTCATCGAGCACACGGCGGTAAGTTGTTTGAGACAGCATTTGTGATGAAATTACACAGAGAAGAGCAAAAGAGCTGGAAGCTGTCAAACATTCTAAAAATGTCGCAGAATCTCACAATCGAGCTCAAAAGTAAATATAATAATAATATGTTTTCACACTGTAACCCCCTTCTCAGGTTGAAGGAGGCCAGCGAATTGTACTTGAGGCTGGGTAAGATGCGAGAATATTGTGATACGCTCGTAGAGGGCGGGGAGTGGGAGAGGGCCATCGCAATAGCTCCGTCTGTATCCGTAGAATATTGGAAATCGCTATGCGCTCGTTATGCTGCACATGTGGTCAGCAAGAAGAGCGAGATGTCGGCGGTGGCGGAGCCCTTCTTGATGGCTTCCAACAACATCGGAAAGCTGATCGAATATTACCAGGACAGAAATCTTCTAGATGAAGCGGTGCTTGTGTCAAAAGTGGACCAAGAGGGAGGTTATTCGGCCTTTCAGAAAGCGTTTTATGTGGATGTGGGAGAGGCCTCTGATCAAGAAGTAATTGAGAAGGAAGAACAAAAAGATGTACGTGAATTCTCTCACAAAAATATTGAATTGATGAATAATGAAATAGAGAATCGTTAGAGTAATGGTTGGGCATAAAGCTGGACAATTATTCCGTTTTGGCTCACCGGTCAGTGCTGCGGCCTGTCATCTGACTTTAGACGATAAGCAGGGGGCTGTACAGAAATTACTCAAGGGTAATGAGGTCGAGCTGGCTTATCTCATATCCAGATGTCTCAAATTGTATCCCACAGACCATATTTTAGAGTCATTCGCATTGCGATGTGAATCATACCAGGAATGGTGAGCGATGTCTACAACGAGACTGTTCTGAAAAACTCAGGGGGTTAGCCTTGGAGGCTGTAAAAGGGATGCGAGATGCCTCCACACAAACATCTCTTTTAATCCTCAGGGCTGCAAGATCAGGCACAGCAGATGCTTCCGCCATTCGCAGCAAGGTGATTTGACGATCTCTCCGCATCTAATTCCTCCAGAATAATATGAGGCCAGCAGCGGCCTATAAAGAAGAAGCCGAAGCTGCAAAGAGCAAGCACAACGCAGAAGAGGCTATGAGATGCTATCTTCTCAGTGGAAGTAGCAATGAATGTATTCAGACGGGATTAGATGAACTGAACGAGATATTCAAAAAGGATGATTGGGATTTCAGTACTGCAAATAACCTGTTGAGATTATTGTCTAATGCTCAACTACAACGAGCCGAAGAAAGGTACTTCAACTTATAAAGGGGAAGAAGATTAAAGTTTTCAGTGTGAGAAAACCAGTGATGGCATACGCATTCCTTTTGGCTGCTCAGAACGCAATATGGAAGAATTATCTCAATGTGGTGGCCTACGCCGTCGACACTGCCAAGTGAGCGAAATATCACTAATTTTATGATGACCCGTAGCAGAACTTTATGTACAGAAATAGGCAACCCCAAATTGGCTGAATATATCGAAATGCAGTATATCTTGTACACTGGGTTGAGGGAGCCTGATAAATCGTCTCGAAGAGCCGAAAAATTCCTTGAAGAGACCACAAACACCGTTTACCGCCAAACAGTAAACGACCACTTGGCCTTCCAGAGGTCCATTATAAGTAAGCAGACTACTTCTACAATTAAAAACACTGAACCAAAAAGGTGGCGGAACTACCGCCGATTATAAATTAGATTACACGCAAAACGAGGTAGTCGCTTTCGGTTCAAATCTCCCGTCCAGTAGAGACAGGGCGCTGAACAGTCTGGTGACGAAGCAGCCCATCCACGGTTTAGAGTATCTTTTAGATGATGGAGTCACAGCGGTCACGTTGTCAGAGGCCATCATGTGGCATAAGATCAGCAGGTTCTCTCCATTAGGGACGGGAGCGACTTTCAATCCGTATTAAAATGAAAAATTTGCTTTTTTGGGCTTTATTTCGCTGGGTCAAAAATCTCTTCTAGATTCATGGATAAAATTACAAAAGGGCACAGGAGGTTTTGATAGAGAACGGACTCTTTTTGTTGAAGGAAGGTATCACGTGAGGTGATGGTGGTGCACAGAGCCTACTTCTCGTCAATTTTGAAATAAGTTTGCATAACTTGATGAGAAAGCTGCAGACACGATCATGAGAGATCCATTAGGACTTGTACTCACTGATCTCTTTTGATTGATTCCAACATCTTCATGAAAGCTGCATCCACATTTTTCCCTGTCTTCGCGCTCACTTCAAAATATGGAGTTTGATGTGACTTTGCCCACTCCTTCACTTCATCGTCAGGAATCCTACGATCTACAACATTTCACTCGAACGAAACGCAATGTACATACCTGGAAAGTCCGATTCGAGATCAGATTTGTTTCCAACTAAAACCACGGCAACATGGGTTGATGAATAATTCTTAATTTCCTGCATCCAGCCATTCATCTGAACAAATTAGTGATCAAAAGATGAAATTGTGTCCTCCGCAGGATGGGAAATTTCTCACCAGATCATCCCACGAGGTCCGGTCGTACAGATCAAATACTAATAATATGCCTTGCATCCCTCTATAAAATGTCGCGGTGATCTGAACTCGATCATTGGCTTTTTACATTAAAAAAAGTACCGTCTTGAATCTCTCTTGTCCTGCTGTGTCGTATACCTGTTTGATCATCATTTCCCTCTCATTTTAGAGTATTATCACCTGTACTTGTGTGTTTTTTCCTTGGAAAGAGATCTTCTTATTTTTAAAATCGACACCATTCAGATGTTCGCTCGTGTTTGTATAGAATTTCTCATCAATCCATTGGAGAAGCAGAGAACTTTTTCTGAGGCAGATTTAGAGTGTGATATGTCATCATCACTCACCCAACACCAGATTCACCCACTAAACCGACTTTAAATCGAACTGCTATGGAGTGATCCAGGTCCAAATTATGTGGTCTATCCCCCACAACTGGCGATGAAGCAAGAGAACTCCTATTAGAGATTGATTTCAATTTCGGTGTTGACGATCCGCTCATCCTCTTCCTTCTTGTTCTTTGAGCAAAAGGAATCCGAGAACTACAAAAATCTTACGAACCAAGGTCCATCAACTACAACGGTTTTGTGTACACACGCACACTGAGTACTAAAGAGGCTAGGAAGACGTGAAGGACAGTTTTTGAACTGGAGTGGCAGAAGAGCCCATTTTGTATGGGAAATTAACAACAGAAGTCGAGATTAAAAGAAGGCATAATAGTCATTGTTTGCATCCCTCTTTTGTGGAAAAAAATAATATTCATGTGGTGCTGCCCAACTTTCATGAATTGTTCATCAAATGTTTTGAGACGTCTTCTGTGAAAAATTGCCGTTGCGCTTTGTGTGAACGGGATTTACGTAATCAAACACCTGAAATTTCTTTTGTCAAAACTACGAAGAGCTACATCAACAAACCACGACATGCTCAAGATCAGAATACCAAAACAGTGCTACTGCCCTGGAGAACCCATAGAGGGTATTGTAGAGTCGAAGAGGTCACTTGCCACAGACACAATAGACATAATGTGTGATCACTTCTGAAGATATGGTTGCTGACGTCACATCAGATTAAAATCGTATGAGCACACCGAATGGCCCTCCAATGGACTAGACGTCGATAACAGTGCCATCTCAGAAGGGCGACTCACTCATTCTCGCCGTAGAAGGCCAATCAGCAAGACCGTCGTGCAGCTTCAGTGGAACCCTCTCGTAGAAGGTGGTGTCCAGTCACTCCCTTTCAGCTTGGTGACACCAGACAATGCACCTCCTTCCATGTCTTACCGAGAATCAAAGGTGAGCGCGTGATCACAAAATCTCCGATTTTGATGATTTGTCAGGTGAGGATCGTCCACAAATTAAAAGCCGTCCTACATGGACGAAAGAAAAGAGGAATGTCTGCAGAGAGGGTCATCCAGATCGGTAGGAATCTTCAAGTGAGGTGGTGTCTAAATCCACTCAGGAAACATTTACATGATTGACATCAACGTGCCACCACAGATCGCTGAAGCAACAAAGTCCTTCCTTTTGGCACAAAATTCAAAGCCTTTACTATTAAAAGCCCAACTGAGCAGAGAGGTACATTCTTTCATCTACATTTGTCTCATCTTCTGGATTTGCGTATGCCACGCAGATCAAAAATTGGTTGCATAGATTTTCCCGCCAAAACTAACATGTACAGGCTGTACAGTGCGGTAACACCATCCTGGCATATATCGACGTCGACAATTATTCCTCCAGAAATCTTCAAAATTTCGTGGTAAAGATGAAGAGGGTGGTCCAATACGGTCCCCGAATGGACCGCCAGACGATACGTAAATTGAATTTTCGCACAAATATCGAGACGGGCATGCGGTGGAAGGGAAGGTGAGCGTAATTGGAGAGATTTCGAGGAAAATTGAAGATGATAGGGTGCCCATACAGATTCCCAATGGATTGGATATCTGCCCGACTGTCGACAATGCTGAGATCATAGCTGTCAGATACTTCATCGGTGTACACATCAAGATCCTGGGGTGAATGAATTTTCAGTGAAATTTACATGACATTTATGTGTTCAGGGCCAGGAGAGTTGTAGTGGAGGTGCCTTTCAAAGTGTCGATCTTCCCTGCCATAGTCCCGAGGTACAATCAGCCACTTCTCCCACATGAAATCCCCCTGCAATCTGTTTATCCCCTCCTACACCCCGAATCTGTCATCTCCGAAACTCCGTTGGAGTCAAAAGGTATGTTTCTCCGTTTTCGTTGTAGATTGAGTATGTGAAGGTATGGAGCAACCACTACAACTCCCCGGGATGCTGGTGAGCTCCTCACCTGTATATCCCCCCCTGCCTCCCAAGCCGAGAACGAGAAGTGAACCGGCCGTGCCTATTGTCGACATGTACGAGATGGACAATGCCATTGCTATGGTGAAATGTGAGATGATATTTGGGGATTTTCCTTGAAATTCTAATGAAATCTCAGCATGTATCGAAGACCTTGAGACAACATCCCATTACGTACACATGGGCCTGATCGCGGAAGTTTGCGACTCCCACCCAGAACTCTCCTTTGAAGATTCCAGAAAAAACATGTTCCAGGAATGCGAAGCCCTGATAAACAGAGACAGGCTCCTCTTATCCAAGATAGAAAACTCTCCGATCAGTGCAGAAGTACCTTCTGCGGCCTTCAACCTCGCCCAGAATGTCAGTGAAAAGATAAAAACTCATCTGACAGATGACAGATGGTGGGAGTGACATACCAAGTCAAACAAACAGCTGCGACATTATCGGAATCATCATATCAGACGGAATTGGTTCAGAGTGCACAGACAGTCGCGGTCAGCGCTTTCCGCCTCTTACTATCTGCCAAAAATTTCCGACAGAATCCCGCTGCCCCCGACTACAACGATGTAGTCAAAGCTGCAGGTTCAGATTTGGAAGCGGCCATTAACGCGATCTTGACGGTAGCACAACGCATCTCCGCGAGGTCCGCCGAGTTACAACAGCAGATGCTCACGGTGAGAATTTTCGTGAAAATTCAACATTAATAGTTGTAGACGCAGCGTGCTATTACGGATTATATGATGAATTTCTCTCTGGCATCGGCCCCTCGAACTACAACTTCCCAAGTCACAAAAGAACAGATGGAAGGTCTGGCGAAACTTCTCGCAGACCGCGTAGATGCCGTTGTAGTCGCGAGAAGTGGATCAAAGGAGGTGCTGGCAGAGGCATTGTCCAATCTACAACAGTCTCTTGAGCGGTTTTTGGAGGCGGCAAAATCTTCCTCAGCACAAGTGAGATTCAAAATAGTCGATTGAGGTTGAGCTGATCTAAAAATAGAATCACGTCGATATCCTAGAGACAAGCGGAAAATTGACACGTGGCATGACGTCATTCGTCGACGCCATTCTGTACGAAGATGGAACCAAAGCTGCCACGGATGCGGACACAGTTGTAGATGGTATACAAGATCTGTTGAACAGACTGCAAGGCCAGACCAAAGCGCCACAACCCGTGTTTACAATGGCTCCAAATTTGGCAGCTGCAATTGCTTCTGTACAACAAGCCGGACAGAGGTTAACAGCACTCGCACAAGAGAGAAAGCAAGAGCTCGAGGCAACTGACCGAAACGAGGTGATTCGATCATTTCTTCCATCTACAACGGTCATTCAGTCTTGAAATTTCGCTGACGACTACAGTTGGCCGATGTACAGCAGCACAAGGAGAACAAAGAGAAGAGGAACATCTTAGAATCGTGTGACATGTTGACGAGATCAGCGAGGGCACTCATGGAGCTCGTAGTCACTTCAGAGATCAGCACCGGCACGACAGCAAGATCCATTCAACAATCTGCCGCAGCGGTGGCGGCCACCACTTCCAGGTATTTATTTTTATAAGAAAATCGCTGTAAGTTGTGAAGAAAATAATCTTTTAATACCATCTACAATCAAGTAGATTGTACGCTCAAATATTCAGGTTGACTTCAGAGGCTCAGATGGAAAACCTAAGACCGGAGAATGTAGAGGTAAGTCCTCCTGCATGATGATCTCATTCTCATCACCACAGATCGCCGCCAAAGAGATGATCTCGGTCCTCTCTACCTTCATCTCGACTGCGAAGACGGCCACCAGCCCCGAAGTCCGGTCACAGTTCTCCGACATTGCCAAAGACATTGCCCTCTACTCGTCGCAGATCTCATCATCCGCCAGGATCGTTGCTACAGAAAGAAGACAGAGACCAGACATCAGAACATCGGGCGAAGTGGCTAATGATGACTTTGACAAGATTGAAGACTTTGATGCCAGAGTGAGTGCATTGAGAATGGAGAGAGAGATGGAAATGGAAAGACAGAGCCACTTTGAGAGGCACATAAAGTCCCAGGAACTTTAAGAAGAAAGACCTGACAAACGTTTTTTATCATTTTTTGTACAAAAAATCAACCAACTCTGCACAACACAAAGACACCGATAGATATCTGTTCGTGTCAATCAACAGGAGCTGCCCTCCATTCGTGCCTGTGTTGTGCAGACTTTGTAGAGTTGCGGTTGTGGATTTTCCAGAACATACGAACCCTTTTGTTCTGAGTGTTGTTGCTTGACATGACCTGACACCATCATTCATCAGATCTTTGAAGTCGGGGCCACAGACTCATTGTTTCTGTAGTTGGAAGAATTACAGCTGGAAATACATAGGATTTTATAGGAAGTCCGTCCTCCAGTTTCCATTAAAAGGATCTTTTGTTTTGTGGAGGTCACATACTATATCCGCATACCAACAGTCACACGCAACACTACGCTAACGAAGATAAATTAAACATGTGAGCTCTTCCTCTTCATGTGATATGTATGGTGTTCTGATCTTATTCGCAGATCAAAACATGGGTATCTGTGGAAGTAAAGAAGCAAAGAGAAAGTCAGTCGAGCCAGTCTCGACTAAACAACCAGCTCCTCAACCGGTACATCAATCAGACGGGACTGCCTCCGCTGCTGCAGGTGATCATATCTGCATCAGTATCATTCCAACTCTTTACAGCCGCATCTCGTCTCTCTGTTGAAGATAACTATGAGGTTATGGATGAAATCGGACGTGGTGCTTTCAGTGTCGTAAAGAAGGCCAGGAATAAGCAGACAGGACAAGAGTATGCAATCAAGTTTATAGAGAAGAAATTCGTAGATCAACAGGATCTCGTCCTGCTCGGTCGTGAGATCGAAATTATGAAGAGAGTCATGCACAAGAATGTGAGTTCAACACCCTCGAATCAAGTGCGACTTCTGATATGATTTAGGTTCTTCGCTTAGAAGAGGTATATGAGGTTGAAGAGACAATCGCTCTTGTGATGGAACTGTGAGTCATTTTCTTCGAAAAGAGTGTTGTACTGAATGATCCAGTGTCACCGGTGGTGAGCTCTTCTACAAGATCGTCGAAAGAGGAAATTATTCTGAACAAGATGCCGCCAACATCATCCGCCAGATCGTCCAAGGAGTGGCGTACCTCCACTCTAATGGAATCTGCCATCGTGATCTTAAAGTATGTATCATCTTGCTTCGTTCACATCAACTCACAACACCAGCCCGAGAACCTTCTCTGTTCTGGTGCAGAAGAGAAGGAGAGTGAAGGATTCGACCCTTTCAGAGTGATCATCGCCGATTTTGGACTCAGTAAGGAGTTTGATGGAGGAGAAGCTCTGGAAACCAGCTGTGGCACGCCCGACTATGTCGCTCCTGAGGTCATCACAGCAGAGGGAACCTACAACCAATCCGTAGACATGTGGAGTTTGGGTGTCATCACCTATGTACTGTGAGTCATTCGTCCTCTTTATATTTTACAAATTTATTTTCTCATCGACAAATGTCATGTAATATCATCTGACACCTCTTAGTCTCTGCGGTTTCTCTCCCTTCTTGTCCTCCACTCAGACTGGTCTCTTTGAGAAAATCATCAAAGTCGAGTACGACTTCCCCGACCCCGAATGGACCAACATCTCCAATGAGGCCAAGGATTTCATCAGACATCTGCTGTTGAGAGAACCTTCACAAAGGAACACTGCAGAGCAATGTCTGCAACATGCTTGGTTGACGGTGAGTCTTTTTCCCCTGCGAAAATTATCTTTGGCTGAGATGATCAGGGATCATTCGCGACTACTGAGATCATTGGAAAGAACATGGCTGGATACAACCAGCAGCGTGCAGCCACAAAGGCCAAGCTGTGAGCAGTCATGTAAAATAAATAAGGAGAACATCATTTGTCATCTTCTCAACTCCAAATGAACTCTTTGGGTTAAAATTCCACCACGATCCACGGTAGTAACCGTGCCTCTTACGCAAAGGGGGGGAAACTCAGCAAATTCGGTCAAAGCCGGGATCACCTCCAATTACGTTTGAATGGCAAGGAAAACTCGCATAGATTTGTCACACCAGTTTCCGCGCGCTGAGCAGACACAGACGTTCCCCAGATAAAGACAGTAGGTTATTTTGTACCTCGTCTATCATGTCATTTGTGATCATCGGTCTGAACATGACAAGATACACGAAACGGCTGCAAAAATGGCCACAAAGGAGTCTGGTGATAAACCCAAGAGAGTATTCATTGTATCTTATCGCTTTCCCTCCACCCTGTTGAAGGATGGTGAGATAGATGTCGTCTCATATATATTCATACTGAGAATCACTTAGGATCAGGGGTCAAACTACAAAACGCTTGTGTGGCAGCAGGAGGTAATTATTTAATCCAACAAGGTAAGTGCTTACCCCTCTATATGATCATTAAAAATGTCAGGTCACGAGGTCATTTGGGTTGGGCACGAGACCTTAGCCACCCCAGAATCTAAACAGTACGTATCGAGTTAAGAATGATGTCTGAAGACATCCAGCGCTGCAGAGGCACGTACCATTGCCGTCCCCATCTTACCAAAGAGCGCCTGGGGATGGTATGAATATTGTAAGGTGGTGCTGTGGCCTCTGTTCCACTATGTGGGTGGACACTCTTTAGACGTCCCAGACATGTGGCAGAACTACGTCGATGCGAACACCGCTTTCGCCGATGTGGTCGCTGAGAACTATAAAGAAGGAGACTTCATCCTCATACAGGTGATTCTCCGAAATTTTATCGAAATTTCATGACTATATGGAAATCTTGGGCTCCAGAGCTCATGACTTCTTTAAAGCAAATCAGTCGTGAACAGCGGAAAATCCTTTCTGCAGCACATTTATTTCTTTATGATCCGCTCTTTGGCACCTCTGACTCTTTCAGGACTACCACCTCCTCCTCTTACCTTCTCTTTTAAGACAAAGACTTCCCACCGCCAACATCGCCTTCTTCCTCCACACCCCTTGGCCTTCTTCAGAAATCTACAGAGCTCTGCCCGTCCGCGACGAGGTCTTACACGGCGTTTTAGGCGCGAATCTCGTGGGATTCCAGACTTATTCCTTCCTAAAACATTTCAACTCTGCCTGTACAAGGCTTCTCGGCTTGACTGGGAATGACCAGGGCGTCTTCACAGAAGAGGAAAGATTGGTCAGGCTGGATGTATACCCCGCCGGAATAGACGCCAAGAGAGTCACAGAATTGATGAACACACCGCAACTCATCGCGAAGGTGGATATATATTTTATTTTTGGGTTGGTCGAAAATTTCCGGGAGAGGATTTCTGGAAGTTTTGTAAAATTATTAAAAAGTACAGGTCGCCGAATTCAAAAGCACGATACAAGGAAAGAAGATGGTCGTCAGCAAGTCAGTTTTTCCCAATATTCTCGTACTTTTTGTGGCGCCTCGCGCCACAGCATTTATACTGTGCAAAGTAACTCTTTATTCTGCAGCATCATTCTCATCTATTGTAAATAAAAGTTTCTGGAGATGATTTTTGACTGCAGTGTGTCATATTGACATGACTTCAATCTCATATTTCAAATTTCAAATATTATAAAATTGATGATGAACAGTGACCGCATCGAATACACAGAGGGAATCCCGCACAAGTTGAAGGCATGGGAGACATTCTTGACCAATTATCCCGAGTGGCAAGGAAAGGTGATGCTCACACTGTGCTGTGAAGCGAATTCTGCGCTCTTGAGCGAGAAGACATACCAGCATTTACAAGAGGAAATCGAGCAACAGGTGATTTGTTTGATGGATCTTTGACAATTTTCTGGCTAGATAATTAAGTGTTGTGACTTCGTTGACTTTGTCACAACAATCGTTTTCAATTGATTGTACTCTGTAAGCTACATTTCTGCAGGCAGTTTTTTCATTTTCATTAATGAGTGACAGGTTGGAGCCATAAATGGAAAGTTCGGCACGGTCACGTGGACGCCTGTCAGATACCTCAACCACGTGAGTACAATTTCCACGAAATTTCTGTCACATCATCTTGTCTACAACGTTCTGACTTGGGCAGAAATTGGAAGAACAAGAATTATACGCCATTTTTGCCTCCGCTGATGTCGGCCTCTGGACTCCCCTTCGCGCAGGTGAAAAATTTTTTTTGAGCATTTTACACGTTTTTTGCGAAGCAAAAAGGATTTTTTATACTACAAATGATAAAGTACTGAGTCTTTCAGGCATGAATTTGACTTGCCACGATTTTGTGTGCGCACAGCAAGAGAACAATGGTGTTTTGATCATGAGTGAACTGGCCGGTTCCGCACATTGCCTCAGTGGCTGCGTTTTGGTCAATCCCTGGGATGACAAGAAGGTGCGATATCACCAAAAAATCCTCAACAATATTTCTGAGTAAAAAAAGGTGGCCAAGGCCGTTGCTGAAGCCCTCACCATGAAGGAGGACCAGAGGAAGATCCGTTTCAAGCATTGTTTTGATTACGTAACCACTCACGACGCCGGATTTTGGATGAAGTCTCTGCTGGCAGAGTTGATCAATATATATAACCAGCCGCATACACACGACCACTCTGCTTGCCCTCCAAAGGCAAATTTGGAGCAATTAGCAGACATTTTCGCAAAGGTCAGATTCTTGATTTTCAAAATTTAAAACCAAATATTGGCGCCAAAACAATGGAAATTTCCCGCATTTTTCCTGATGGAAATTCAGAGCCAGAAGAGACTTCTTCTTTTAGACTACGATGGGACCCTTTCCCCCTTAGTTTCACAACCTGATCAAGCCGCCCCCACCCCACAGCTCGTCACTTTACTCGAGAAGCTCGCCAGTCAAGAGAACACTTACATATACGTCATCAGTGGTCGAGACAGATCGAGTCTTGGAGATTGGTTGGGACATCTTCCCATCGGGATGTCATGTGAACACGGATTGTTTTTCAGACCATATTTGAGAGGTATTTATTCTTTTGGAATTAAATCCGAGGTTTTTGTATGTACAGTAAGCCCAGATCATCAGTGAAACGCTCGATTATTTTTTAAAAAGAAAAAATAAACCAATAATAACATAATAGGCGGAGTCGGAGAATGGCAAGACATCATCTCCACACTGGACACCAACTGGAAGTCAGACATAAGAGCTCTTTTCAAGGATTTCACCGATAGAACTCCCGGATCGATGATCGAGTCTAAAGAGGTCAACTTGACTTGGCATTACCGAAATGCCGACCCGGACTTTGGAGAATACCAGAAGAACGAGCTGTTGATGCATCTGCAGGTAGATTTTTTAAAATGGGCTGAATATATGCGACAAAATTTATCTGGTGTTTTTGTACAATTCTATTTGCACATTTTTGTTTGTAGATAAGAGAACACACAAAATATTCCAAACTAATTCAAAAATGCGTCAAAATGTCATTTACTCTGATTGGAAAGCCTTTGTACAACCTTTTCCAGACTGAGACATGTTAGGACTTACCGGGAATGCCCATAGATATCTTGCCAGGAAAGAAGGCAGTGGAGGTCAGACCCCAAGGGATCAACAAGGGTTCAGTTGTCAGAAGAATCCTCGCTCTCCACAAAGACACAGACTTTGCCGTGTGCATGGGCGACGACAAGACGGGTACGTAAATCCCTCCATCTACAACTCGCCATTATTCATTTCATTCAGACGAGGACATGTTTGTGGAACTGGACAACAGTGAATTTGACAACCATTTTACAATCATGGTGGATAAGAAGCCAACCTCGGCCAACTTTTATGTGGACGACCAGTCTTCTGTCATCGACTTCCTTGCCGTCCTCGCCGAAAGAAACTAAACGCACGCGAATGAAAAATCCATGATCCATTCTTTTTATTGGAGATGATAGAGGAAGAAGTGCCCTCTGGTCAAGATGATGAACCTCTTCTCATCCATGCATGCGCCCACCATCTCTTCGGAGCTCAATTCTAAAAGTTGATGCACTGACTTGTGATCGTTCAGAGTCTTTTTCCTCTGGTAAATCCAGGCGTATTTCTGCTGTTCTACAATCGAACAGAACCTGTTGAGGGTGAATTCCGATGGAAGTTCCTCCAAGTCCCTCACTTTAAATCGCTCGAGATCTCGAGGAAACGCTTCTGTTTTTTTCCGGACTGGATGTAAGCCAGAGCATCGAATGTCCCCGAGTGTTTCAAGGTGAGGTCACCTGATGTCGACATGTTCATGTCGACAAGCACGACGTCGACGTCAAATGTACAAACTGAGACGTTTCAATAAATGAAATCGTTCCTGGTTTTTATTCCGAAAATAGTGAAAAAAAGATGGATGATCATTACCTAATGTCCCGGCAGAATTTGGGTTTTGAGGAGGGATGAACGAAAGAAGTTGGCAGCTGCTGAGAGATTTTTTCACAATAGGTCTGTAGTCGGATCCACTCGCTTTGTACAGAAATACGAATAAAGATAACTGGTTTCCGTTCATTTTGTTGTGAAATCAAAAGATATGTGAAAAGGTTTAACCTCGTCTCCTGACTCTGTCTCGTCGAAGTCTTCGTGAGTTTGTAATTCCATGTTGTGGTACGGGTTCACTTCCGTCTCTGTGGTGAGAGGTGCGAGCCTCTGTCTTATCATCTCTAGCATTTGGGGATCTACAATCATCACCTCTTGATCACGTGTACAATAACAGTGACCACAGGGATTTTATAACCAAAATGATTACCTATTTCGTCCATATCATCATTCTTAACCATGCTCTTGTTCGCTTTTGGCTTTTCTTCTTCCTATAAAATTAACATAGAAAAGGGATGGGATCCTCACCTCAAAAGGTAAGAAAGGACCACCGAGAGGTTGATAAACGGAATGGGATACGATGGTTATCTTGTCGGTTGTCTCGTGGTAAGACAACATGCTCAGAGGATCACTCCCTAGCAGGGTTGTCACGTGACCTTTTTTGACACCCACTATCTACAACGGTGAATTTTCAACCGTCACTCCTGGTGGACTACAATAATTTTTCTTATTATAATTTAACTCTTACCTTATCATTTTGTGTTTCTACTGAGAAAGTTATGGCGTGTATCACATATTGAGGTTTGTTTTTATTGATTGAAGGGACGTCCGGATTGATCTAATTCAAAAGTTAAAATTTCTATTTGGGCGGGAAATTCCACCTTTAATTCTTGGTCTTCCTCCATTTTTTCTGATTTAGAACCGGATTCTACGAAGGATATACTGCTGTTCTCGGGCAAGTTCTTCTGGCCTCCTGCGTCCACGATGCATTTCACAAAGCATAAAATACTCCCGTCTTCTTTCCATTAGAACAGTATATCATCAATAAACATCACCTTGCTTTCGGTATACATTATGGAGGATGAAAGGGTGGCAGGAAGAGTCCACTCCAGAGAACTTCAAAACTTCTCGAAATAATTCCTAAAAACAATTATGATCTCTCACATCCTGATTATAAAATATATAAAGTGTGTACACCTTACTTTTTTGTTTTCTACATCAACAATCACCAGCTCATCTGTCCCATTTAATTTTTCAGATCAAAAATAAAGACGTCTCACTCTTGCCATCTGCAACAAACAATAAAGAAGAGACTCCAGTGATAGAGGGCTCTTCTGCACTTCTATCAAAGGCAGCAGGAGACAGGCTGACAATTTCCTCGAAGGGCTGAATCTTGTTATACGCTGATGAAAACCACCAATCAAGTAACCTGTGAAGAGTCCTCTTTTGAAATTTTGATGACAGTGTACGAGGTATCAACATAGAAGAGATTTCCATCGTGATGCTTGTAAATTCTATTCATTTTATGTCTTTGCTGATGTCTATGCTTCTTCAGTACTTTTCCCGTTTCGTTTCATACCTTGCTAAAGAGATCTGAAGATCATCCAACATTAACACCGGTTTGGGCAAAACTAACTCGCAGGATTTTTGCAAAAGAGTTCTGCTTAATCCATAAGAATCAAATTGTTCGTCTAAAAGTGAATCATCTATGGTGAGGGACATCTTCGAAAATGAACGAGATCGTCTTGTAGAGGGTACGTAAGTGTCATATTTCCTGGAATTCATACATTTGCATCATTCAACACAAGCATGTCTTCGACAAGAAGATGGAATAGAAATGGTGATAGCTCACGAGGTAGCAAGAGGAAGAGACCAAACACTGGGGGTGTTGGGCCAGGTCTATCACTGGGACTTCCCTCTGCTAAGGATGTGCCCCTCCTGCCAGCATCTGACGAGGAGAAAGATGATGGAGAAGAGAACGACCCTGATATGGTGGCGGCATTGACAGGTTCCACACTATCGAAGACAAAAAAGAACAAGATCACAAATGAATTCCTCACAAAGTTGAGTGAGAAGAAGACTGCTAAAGACGCCAGAGCTCAACGAAAGATTGCTGAGAAGGCATCAGCGACCAAAGAGGTAACTGGAATGTGATAATCGCTACTTGCATCAACACTAAGCAATCAAGGCAGCAGCGCCCCACCAACGGCGACGAATGGTAGCCATTCCTTTCTTGGAGGATGAAGAATTTGAAGGAGAAATGAATGAAGCTGAGTCAGAGGCATCAAAACTCGCTGCAGAGAGGATGGTCAGTCATCAATATCACTATGAAACATTCTTCATCGAAATTTCCTTCTGATCAATGTCAGAGGAAAATAGAGGAGGAGAATCTTGCCAGAAGACAACAACAAATACTCGCCACACAAGTCATCAGCTCTGAAGAAGATGAACCTGCCCCCACCCCAGACAAGCCCAAAGAGGGCTCAGAAAGCGTAAGTCGACCCGTTGTACAACGTAAATTGACGGAAAGAAAGGTCAGTCTACAATCCATCCAGAATAAATTCACCTTCATGACGCCAGAGGAGGCACAAGCCAGAGATGACAAATGGAAGAGTAAGAGGAGTAGAATGAAGACAGTTTCACAAGCGAAGACGACAAAGCCGAGGGCCAAGCGAACAAAAAAAACAAAGTTGGAAGGTGTGGAAGACATGACAACAGAAGAGTTGATGGAAAAAGCAAAGGAGAATTTCGAAAAGGTGAGTTAAACCGTTACAAAATGCGACTTGTAGATTTAAATTTTGAATTTTGCAGATGAAAGCAAAAGAAGTTGTACAGAACAGAAAAAAAAAAGTGGAAAAAATTCCAGAAAAGATGACGGAAGAGGAAGTTTTTCAGGACATCCCCCTCCCAGAAGATGACAGCGTCGACGTCGACAATGATGTACAAGAGATAGTGAAAGACCAACAAACCCCCTCGGTTAGGCCCACAAGCATACCTATAACTGTCAAAACGGAGGACTCAATTCAAGATGCTTTTTCATTTTCTTCACTGTACACAGACGGAACGGAAAATAACGATGTACAGTGGGAAGGTGACTCTATGATGTTCTGAAGTCAAAGTGACGTCATCAGATGTGGACGTGCTGCCAGAAGAACCCCCACCACTTCAAGTGTGTTCAAATGGTGATTTGAAAATAGAGATCAAAAGGTGGGTTTCATTATTATGAAACAGTGAGAAACATTGACAAGCTGATGACACCGGCAGACCAGGAGAGGACAAGAAGAGGGTTAAGAGGCAAGGGATCACCAAAGACATTCGAGAAGAAGCACTATCTCTCCACAAGGCCCATATCGTATGCCTTCTTGCACACGTCATCCACACCAACAAACTAATAGACGATGAAGACCTGAAGGTTAGTTGTTGTTGTAGTGAGAAGATTCACACAATGTACAGGCATTATTGTTGTCGACGACCCCACAAGCGATGCAGTGGGAGGGGGCGAGTGATATTGTCGACAGAAGCTTAATCAAGTCTATTGTAGATCACTTTAAATCGCTCTTCAAAATCGTCCAATTCGAGAAGAAACCAGAAAATTCTAGGCGTAATCCACTATTGAGATGTTTCAAAAGAAAAACGACCACTCAACTACAAGCTGTACAGGTATGTTTTACAATTTATAATCCACGGTTACTGGTGGATCTGTTGCAGAGCATTTTTATTGTGACTCCATAGCTCCGAAAATCTTCGGTGCGGCTGCGTGAAATATCTGCAGCAGCTCATCTAGTCATGTTTACCATTGTAGATGGTGGCAGCGTTATGTAGGTGCGTGGGCGTACAAGTGAGGTACTGTGTTGCTGTGGACCCAGCCCCCATCAAAATATCCGTGAAGGACGCCAAGCACATAAAAGAACTTCGAGACGGACCAATCAATTGCGACTTTGACCCTCTGACGGGACCTGTCAACGGTGAAATGTCGAGGAATTTCAAATGAAATTTTGATGAAATTTCAGATCCGATTCGTAAGGCTTGGATAGAGTTTTATTCTACAACGGAGAACCGTTGGTCGAGTGAGTTTTCGATTTCAAATATCAAATTTGACATCTTCAGCACTAGATTTATTCAACAAAAAACATCCAGATAAATTTATTTTTGACGATGCGAGGACACTT
This sequence comes from Protostelium mycophagum, assembly GCA_002081555.1. Classification (NCBI taxonomy): domain Eukaryota; phylum Evosea; class Variosea; order Protosteliida; family Protosteliaceae; genus Protostelium; species Protostelium mycophagum. The sequence goes on along the minus strand of MZNV01002079.1, from coordinate 3,914 downwards.
GTAGAATTCAGAAAACCATTTCCTTACGTCTTCGCGGTAGAACACGATTACATCAAAGACGTCACGAGAAGGTCAGTATTTACCTTTTTGTAATTTCCAGTCCCTGAGCCTTTTGCGATTTTGCAAAATAACAACAGAAAACTCCGCTTTTAAGAATTTGCGGTATGAATAGCTGTAGGTACACGTTGAGATGGTCCGTCACGGAACAACTCCGAATTCCAGACGAGAGATGGCTGGTGCACATATTCAGAAGGCTATCTGTGGATGCTAAACAGAATCGTGGAGAGCTGTTTTGGATGCGAGAGAAAGAGGACGAAAAATCCTTGCGGTTATGCCAAGAGATTGAAGAGTTTCCCACTTCTATGGAAGGATTCAAAAGGCACCCCAAGTCAGTTGTTTCTCTCCAAATTTGAATCAAGAACAAAGTTCATTATGTTGTATTTATCTGCAACATAGTACTCTGGTATTTGCAATTGGGAGATACTGAAGGGATGTAGATATACACTGGAGAAATTTATCACGAGGTATCAGTTGTTGATGCCTGGAGCGGAGCCAGCGGGAGAGTTCAAGGAACTCTCCGTGTACAGAAGAGAAGATATCAAAGAGGTACCGTTTTTCTCCTCTATCATGATAGTCCATTTTCCTCCGAATTTATTATACACTTTCTGTATCACTCAATTTCCTCAGTTACATTCCGCAGATAGGTGGCTTCAAGAAGCAAGAGTTATAAAAGAGGGCGAAACCCCGCTTAAAAAGGTGCCAAAAAAGAAGCCAAGAGAGGAGGAAGAGCCCAGACACGGTGCCCCACCTCCAGCTCGTAATGACAGTAACAACAATAACAACGAAGACACTATCAACATCAACGGTCAAGAATTCACGGCAGACGAGATCGATTTGGTAATTTTCGGATTTTTCCTCTTGACAAGAAAACAAGAAATCGAAAGGAATAAGAAATGACGAAAGAAGGCGATGGAACAAGCTAGGCAGAGTATGGATCAAAGAGAAGAGATGACCTCACTGTTTGGAGAGTGGCAGACAGAGCCATACCAGCCGGAAATTGTGGTCAATGGTGAAGTCCCGAGGAACAGATTTGGCAATATTTATTTATTCAAACCGGAGATGTGCCCGACGGGAGGTGTACATTTGAGAAGTGAGTCACTTGAATTTTAAAGAGACAAGAAGTGATGAGTTTTAGAGCCCGGAATGGGAAAAATCTGCAAGACGTTGGGAATAGACTATGCACCCGCCATGGTTGCCTGGGAAACGAGGATGGGAAAGAGCATGCCCCTCTTGGAAGGAGTTGTAGTTCCAGAAGATCAAGCGGAAATACTGAATGAAGCTTGGGAGCAAAATGAAGAGCGAGTGAGAAAAGAAAAACAAAAAAAGAAAGACAAGGTATGGATTTACAATGGTGTAGATCCAAGAATAACTGAGAGGTACAGATTGTTTATGGAAGGTGGAGAAAGTTATTGGCCAAACTTTTGACTCGAATTCGAGTCGAGGAAGAGTGCGATTTTCAATTTTCTAAAAAATTATGATCATCTCACAAAAAAAGGTACAAAGAAGACACCTCAGGAATGGTTCTACAACCCGTCAACTCAGCTCAGCCGGTACAGACAGGCTCCAATCTATTGGGAGACCTTAAGGCACCAAACACTGCTGAAGAGAAAAGGAAGAAGAGTAGTTTGCACAGGAAAGGGCCACATGAGCACGAGTTGGTTGAGAATTGCTTAGACGAAGAAAAAGGACTGTATGAGAGGAGATGTGAATGTGGTTACCGCATCGAATTTGAGAAAATATAATTGTGTTGACAATCACCTATTAATCAAGAGGCAATTCACGATCATTTCTACTCAGCACCTTGGGGTTATTCAGATTCGACGTTGATACTAATTTTAGATTGGGTCAGTTCTTAGATCTCTTAAATCTAAACTCTGACTGGTAGATCTTAGAGCTATATTGAAGCTGATTGTTCTTGCTGATCTGGAAACCTCTATATTTAGTCATATTAGAAGAACAATAATATGCTCTTAAACATACAAAGAGCTTATCCTCTGCCATTTTTAAATGAGAGACATTTGCATCTGCAGCGTAAATAATCTATGATTCTTCAGAAGAAGGAGAATATTCAAACCTCTTACCAGATTGGAATTTGTTAAATTGGTAATATAGACAGATTGTCATTTGTCAACAAATTATCTTGGCAGTACCTGCATGTTCCTCTCACTCTGTTATTCTTTGAATGGGTCTAGATATGTAACATCTATGAAGTTATTTATGATAAACAAAATAATCTCACCTTCTAGGGGTTAGAGCTATTTTGAACTTCTATTCTCCTTAATTATTTGTAGGTGAGAGAGAAGGAGAAACTTCTTGTATCATGTACAAAATTTTATTTATCTATAATATCAAACTGAATTGATTGGAGCTATTGCGCATCACACATCCGTCGGCTTGGCCGAGAGGTTAAGGCGTCTGACTCGAAATCAGATTCCCTTGGGAGCGCAGGTTCGAGTCCTGCAGCCGACGAATGTTTTTACCCCACTTCATGTGTGGTCCCCCTCTCTTTGTGTGCTTTTCTCAAATTTCCATTCATTATTGCACGTCTAGTATTGGACATTTCACATAAAAGTTGCTTTATTGGACCCATCTCTCATTTAGTTTCCAAATTTATTTGTAAATCATTGAATGAAAAAATACTTATTGATTGTTTATGAATTATAATTCTGCTGTTTTCTGTCTTGTTTTTCTGCTTATCCATTCCCCAAATTTTTCTTTATTTTTTAACAAAAGTATTGTTCATTCCACTTGCGATCATGGAATTATAAATCGTTATTGATTTATTGTCAGCTGAAAGATTGCATTGAAAATTTAATTGATATAATATTCAATTAGAATACAGTCTCTCTGTATATCAATTATATATTGTATATTATTGAAGAAGAATATCTATTGTTCCAATAAATTATCAATAATATCTTGGGCACTTGCTATTCATCTTATCTTCTTCTTCTTGCTCTCTTATTATCTTTACCATCTCCCTAGTTACAATATGCTTATCCTCTTTATAATTATCCCTCATTGTCTCAAGATAAGGAATTCTGACCTTATATCTGAGACTTGATACTATTGAATCAGACATCTTAATGATTTTTATAAACTCACTTTCTTCCAATTCTTCTTTATGTCTCTGCTGCTTTTTGTCCCAATGTCTCCTGATGATGGACCACAAATCCTGAGCTTGTTTGGGAATCTTGTCATGTATTGAGATAAATTCTTTCAATTGTGTCTCTGAGACCATTGGATCTTTCACCATTGTGGAGCAAACCACCTCACGCAGTAAGGAATTCTGACCTTATATCTGAGACTTGATACTATTGAATCAGACATAAGGAATTCTGACCTTATATCTGAGACTTGATACTATTGAATCAGACATCTTAATGATTTTTATAAACTCACTTTCTTCTAAATCTTCTTTATGTCTCTGCTGCTTTTTGTCCTAACGTCTCCTGATGATGGACCATAAATCCTGAGCTTGTTTGGGAATCTTGTCATGTATTGAGATAAATTCTTTCAATTGTGTCTCTGAGACTATTGGATCCATTGTGGAGCAAACCACCTCATGCAGAGCAATTATTGTTGCATTGGAGAAAAGTTAAAAAATATTACTTTGTCCCGCAGGCTTCTTCTACCTGCAGTCGTTCAATTGTCTTGCTTCTGATGACACAAATTTCTAAAGCCATTGTCTGGTGAACATCTGCATGCAAGAAGAACCCTTTGTATGTCAAAGAGTTTTATCCATAATTAATTATACATCAAGCCTGACATGGTCCAATCCCTTCAGACCGAATTCTGTGACCAAGCTTGGTCTCTGTACACATCTCCAAAAAATAATTTTTGGCCAATTCTGC
>KV921120.1:1009-18138 GCA_002081555.1 Protostelium mycophagum | reverse complement strand
TTTGGGTGTGGTGGGTGTTTTTGTTGGTGTGGAGGCCCTCGGTGTACTCATAGGCATGCCCTCTGCCGCCTAAAAATAAAATAAAAATAATAAATTGTTGATTAAACTAGTTGTATTACACAACGTTGTAGATACAGAATTTTCTGCACACGTTTTTTTACTAAATGCACATCAGAATATCTGTCCGACCACCAACAACAGATCAGTAATATTTATTTATAAATTCTTTTTGTACAATTTACAAGTTCAAACGCTTCCATAACTCGAATTGATTGCCCTCGACCTGGTCGGTTGTGACGTGGCGAATACGAGTTCTGTCGTTTTTCAGATCATGATATCTCGAGCTCCGACTCACCTGAGTTGTAGATGGCATCATATTCCCTCGGCTCCTTCATGGCGGGATCTATGTACATATCCCTCACCTCCTCCAGATTATTTCTAGCACTGAAAAATCTAAGCAAATTCCGCGAAAATCCGAGGAAATTTCACCTCTGGGATTGGTTCAACAGAGGGGGGTACTGGTGTACATGTTGGTTCAAAGAAGTGTAGAAAGTCTTGAAAAATATAATGAAGTCTACAACGAGGAGGGGCAATGTCCCCAGGCCTGCGGGGAATTCCAAAGAGTGGAAGATTCCCGCCATGAGCAGTTGATAAAGAGTGAGACCAGCGATGACAGTTCGCATCAGATCACGTGATCCGTCATATCCTGACAGTGTCAGATGTCAATCTGGTGGGATGAGGTCATACCTTCGTACGAAGGTGATACGAAGAATGTCAAGTGGTGTTTGTTGCTGAACCATGCCACAAAAAAATAAGCCGAAGTAAAAATGCTGATGACAGGGTTATATGTACACAATATCAGCGCTAAAAATAAATCAGATGAAATTTCCGGGAGAATTCAACGTACCGACACAGAAGATGAAAGACTGGTAGGACATGTGGTGAGACATCTCAAAATGGGAAGGGGTGCATATCCTTGCAGCTTGGTATGCGGTATGTACAAAAATGGAACGAAATTTCGCCCAAAAAAAGGCGGGAATGCACGTCAAAAATGTCACTGATGACATGAATGACAGAATGATGAGTTGTAGAAAGAAAGCTGAGCAGTCTGGTAACCGCTTGAACATCTTCTGTGGGATATTTTCTTGGAAAATTCAGCATCATATTGAGACTTAAAAGTTGGAATTAAAATGACATCATACCTGGATGTGTTATGATATCATTGATATGGTCAGGGGTCGTCCCCACAATGATCGTCGCAATCATTTGAAACATCAAAAATGTCCAGAATATTCTGAATACGTATTTGGACACATCTGACTTCAAGGTGGGTCTGGCAACCAAAACAAACCCTATCATTTTGAGCATCTACAACGAGGAATTTTTGTGAAATTTCTATGAAATCTCACCTCGAATGACGTGGAGTAAAAGGAAGGCCACGCACAAAAAGAAAAAGGCGGGAAAAAATCCCGTGATTATTCCGAAAGCCTTGATATTCCATTCTGAAATCTGTTCCCTGTGGTCCCAGATGATACGGGGTGAGTACTCTGACACGTGTCAATTTGACATCTTGATGACATTCTCCTGTCATAGCACCGTATTTGTAGATAAAAACAAGATGAAGATGACATCTCACCTAGTCTGTCGGTATTCACGACCCACGCCATGGGGACAACCCACAGACCCAGAAGGAGTGACGTCATCATGACGGATAATGACGTGTACAGAAATTTCCGCAGGGATGTCACCCCCAAATTCTGCCACAGGATATTTCCGGGTTCCTGGAACCGTCAGTCTCGATGTACAACTTCTCATATGAATAAAACCCACCGGTGCTGCAGTCGCCTTGACCCCTTTCCATGCACCTTCCCATTTAGCCTGTAAATATAAATCAGAATAAATATATATATGGGTTCACTACAGAGGATTGTTTTCCAATGTGTATTTTGGGTTTGAAAAATCGCTGAAAATTCACAAATGTATCTTTGACAAATCACAATAAATTTCAAAAGGGTAAATATGCATAAAAAACACCAGGAAATGCATCTCTCGCGGCAAAGCCGCAGAACAAACACGTTTTAAAAAACCTTCACAGACACAAAGACACCACCATCACCACAAATCAGATGACTCCTACCTCAATGGTCATCAGTGCCGCCGGGATGAATGAGAAGATGATGAAGGCGACAGGTTGCATCAGGCCCTCTTCACCTGACTCCACCCTAGATAAGAACTCTTTCTGCTCATCCTCTACATGATGTTCCATGTCCACCATGCGCCCTGACATCGTTCGTAATAACTCGTTACTTGTCAAATTCCAGCTGTCAAAAGTGTCAGATGATATTTAAATGAAAATTCGTGGAAAACTCACCTTTCAAATCGGCGTGAAACGCGGTCTGGTGTTTCGGATAATTTATCGGAGGACTTCCTCCGGTCCTCTTGAAGTCTCCTGATGTGAGGGACTTTTGGTGCCTGTTTCATTCAGATGAAACACCCCCACCCCCTACTCACCACTACAACGTGTGCCACGTGTTGGGAGGTGCACAGACCCTCAAGTGAGCTTCGCAGATGTTTCTCTGATTGAAGTTCAGAGGGTAGATGATTCAACATCACAGCATGTGTTCTGTTGCGGTTCTTGGAAAGCATGTCCAAGCGCTTAAAATAGCCCACCTATAGATGGTAAATTTGGTGTGAAAGAAGGATCTGCAGCAGCTTTGTAAACAATTGTATATCTCTGCAAGCTTTGCATCATCAACAGCCACATCACAAAAACAAATCATCTACCGGCAGAGCCGCAGTTCAAAGCTCGATCCACCTCGGCACATTTCCACATCATCAAAACATAATCCATCAATTGGACTCACTCTGCGGACAAACATCCAAGTGAAATAATATACGATGGCAGAGATGACATACACCACAGCAAGATGAGCCCAGAACCTCCGTGTCTCTGCGATAAGTATCAGCATGATCATGATCGGGGGATGTCGATTCCTCACGATATTGGACATTGGTCATAGTTGAATGTTCTGAATCTGTGCCTGGATGTCTATCCTGCATGCATTTTAATGATGATCGATTATGGATCAGACGACTCACGTTGGCGGTGGCGTTTAGGGGTAGGACGAAGCAAAGGCAGACGGCAGATAAAAGGGTCCATAAAATGAATGAATACCTATATATGATTCAATCGTGATCGAGTGCAGCGATATGGATGGCCTACCTCAGCCATGTTAGATAGAGGACAACTTCTAGTCCCGCAAAGTTATGAAACAGCTCTGCTTCTTCATTTGAACGAAGCAGATGGGGAAACCAGCTGAACCAGCCTGATGCTTCCTCCACATTTGGAATAAATAAGTCCTTGTGACTGCCGTATTCAGCGAGATGATACAGGATTTAAATACATACTTGGACATGTAACATTTACGAGTAAAGTAGCGTGGAAAAGCCTTCCTAAGAAGAACCCAAATGAGAAGCAAGAAGATCGACACAGTGCCGACGACTACTAAGGTCCCATCGAATAATCTTCCCCTTTCTCTTGACATCATGAGTATGTTCGTTTCCATTGTGTTTGTTGTTGACCATGCTGCATTCATCAGTCCCAAGATATCATCATCAATCATATCACATCACATCATCCCATTCACCACAAGCCACTTACCCAATATTGAGTCGGTTTTGAAGGGTGAGTCGTTGAGTGCTGTTATGTTTGATGGATGCTTCTGTGAAATGATGACGGAATTCTGAACCCAAGAAAGTTCGGACATTTCCACCGGAATTTGGAGCTTTTCCGTTCCGCAACCAAACTCAATAAACCCGGAATGCATGCATGAGTCTTCGGGCACATTCGCATAGAGGATGCCCCTTTATGTTGTCCATTTCGCAGCTTATATTTCAAGTTATCACGGTTACCCTCGTCATCTGAACGTGAATTCGCGGTAACGAAAATAATAAAAAAGTTGAGAACAGTCAATTTATCTGACATTTTGATCAATTCCTCTATAAATGGATCAGTGATGACATCATCATCTACAACGAACCTGAGATAATCTGGAGTTTCTGGAAGCTCTCGAGTGTCTCGCGTTGACCATAGAGGCTCTCGAGGCAGGTCTTCTCTTCTCGGGGTTTCTGTTGACAGTCTCGGCGCTGAAACCAATTTTCAAATGGAACAAGATTCCCGCCAAAAGTAGAGCGTAACCGACATATGTAAAAACGAGGGAAAAGAGGACCCCAGCGGGGGAGAGGCAGGCCCAGGAGGGGGGACAGTTGGGTCTGTACAGTCCGAAGAATTGGGCATTGAGGAGGCCCAAATCGATGAGCCAGCGGCGAGAGGGCTCGGCCATAATCTGGTTTTTTCAACTTTTTTTCACTTTTAAATTTTTCCCGCCAAAATATAATATAAAATAAAACACAGATTATTTTGGACTCACGAGAGGGAAAGCCACAGCGGTAAAGATGAAAGGCATCCATCTATATGGCTCCACGACAAGAGTACCGACGAGACTTCGGCTGAAACCGACATAAAAGGAGTATAACAGGAGGAGGGACATCGCGACAAGCGTGAAGACTAGAGAGGTCAATTCTGATGGAATATATTTGTTTGTCTGTGAAAATTGCAAACTATGAGGTTCAAAAATAACCTTCTGATTTTTTTAGTGAAAAAACACCAACAAATGCGTCGTCTGTTCGGCAGCTCGTTGAGATGAATTCACTCAGTGATGTCCATCGCACCAATAAATTATCCTATTTGGGGACAAATCGATAGTCACAGCTATTTTTGGATTGTTTGTCTTTGTGGATGATGGTGGAGTGATTAAAAATGATGAAGTTCTCACTCCAAGAGTCCTTGTCTTGTGTGGTGGCGTGGATGTACTTCGAGAGATCCAATTTGTCGCTGAATACGACGACTGAAGAGAGCATGAGAGCCAAACCGAATAGACACAGAGATAAAATGAAACCCGCCATGCGAGAGGGAGGCTTTGCCGGCTGATATTATGTCAGATCAGATCACAGTGTCCATGTCATTTCTAACCTTTAGTTCTTCTATTGTTAAGACTGGCTCTTCAGGGTGTGTGTCGGTGGTCACTTCTTTCTGTCAGACATCCAAATCTGACAAAATCATGATCTAGAATGATGATATACCTGCAAGGTCAGGGTCATTGTCTGCCTCATCATGCTTGCTGCCTGGTGCTGGAGGAGTCACCCTTGGAAATTTACAGCAAGGACACTCTTCTTCATCTTGCTCCCATAGAATGTTGGACAGATCTGATGGCATTCTCTTACAAACTCGCCAAGTGCTGCCGCTCTCCCCGATCTCTGTCGATTTTTCCAACGAGAAATTGGCGGCTGTCAGATGAGGATGATTTGACAAATTACAACCAGCCATAAAAACCTCAAAAAACCTTTTTGTCAGAAAGACAGATATGAGTGAGGAGAGCGCAGAACCCCAGGTGGAAAACCAAACAACTGAGACTGTCCAAGAGGAAAAACCGAAGGTCGATGAAAACAAATCAAAAACTCCGGATATAGATTTGACCACCGCCTCGTGGTATTATTTGGACAGCAGTGAGGTTCAGCAAGGCCCTTTCTCATTCAAGGAACTTTACTTATGGTGGAAGAGTGGTTACTTCACAGATCAGACGATGATAAAGAATATGAACGAGAACGATTTCGCCCCGCTCGATCAAATTACCGAATTCCAAAATGTCTCAGACGAGTTATACGAAACCATTTACAAGGAACAGCAAGAAGCGGCCGCCAAGGCAGCAAGTGCACAGGTGATTGTGAAACGTTAAATTGTCAATGTCAACTCACATTTTCAGGCCGCAGATACTCTCCAATACGATCCATCGTTCAACCAAGGTGCCGCGACGGACTACTACTCTGCTTATGCAGGCAACGCGGGAGGACCAATCCAATACCAAGATTATTCTGCCCACGGATCGTTTAATCCTAGAACTGGCAAATTCCAGAAGATTGGAGGCGACGCCTATTTTGATTCTAAAGGTGAGAGGGGTATCATGACATGTACAGGTTAGATGTGTACAGACGTCTACGACACTGTAGACGCCATGATTAAGATTATTCATTATCATAATTTGTAAGACATCATGTTCTTTCTTGTGAGTCGTGACGTTATCGCAGGTGTCCCATGGGACCGAGATGAGAGGGTCTTGTCTTATTATATGAGTCATGAAGATTACCAAAAACAACGAAATGAGGCCGCTCAACAAGAACAGAAGAAGAAGAAACAAGCTAAAGGAACAAAGAAATTCTGGAAAGACAGAAAGGAGGCCAAAAAGAAGATGAAGCTCCTGGCAGAGTACTTTGCCGAGTGATGTCTATAAAAGAATCTTTCTGATGCAGTCTGAAAGCACAAAAAAATACTCCAGGGCACCAAAAAGGGAGTAAACGTCACACAAATACCTCGGGGCGGGTCACACAAGCACACAGATCACATCTTCGTTTTCGGTTGATGGAATTACCAGAGATTATAGACGTCTGGGGTGATTTTCCACAAACAGAATATAGAGGTTGGCTCCAGTTGTGGAGATGGCTATTGATATCAGGCTAGATGTCGCATCTGTACCGAACCTGGAGGTACTTCTGAGGTTGAAGGCATATCTAAATATGAGAGGAAAGAGAGAACTGAGAGCTTTCACGTCGCCCATTAGTACGTTGGAAATGGAGGATAAGTTGACCATAATCTCCAACACTAGTGGCTGTGCCAACTCCATCTTTTTGAAGAAGACCGTAATTTTTAAATGTACAGTCAATTATATAGACATAAACAGTCCAAACAATAAGATGAAAGAGATATTCAGACGTTTCGATAAGGGCATCACAGAGGTGTGACATCAATCAAGATAATCAATTGAACTGAATTGATTCATCTAACTAGAGATACAAAGATACGAACCTCCTTTCTCTCTTAGAAGAATTATCAACAATAGGAGGACGTCAAGCGTACGACATTCTCTCGTTGTTGCGGAAACTTTCGCTTCTGCTGAAGGATTACAAAATCGTCGGCATAGATGGAATCAGGATGGACGGATCATCGTATCTGACACCTCCAAATAATAATAAGCTCGAGATAGAGAGGTTTCCAAATAACAAGAGGTCCAAGATCGAAATACCACCGAACCACATTTCCTACAGAGTAGCGACATCGCCGAGTTACCAACCAAATCCTTCTTCAACCAGTAATCGCGAATCATCTCACTTCATTTTACTGATCACCTTCAGTTGAATGGACATTTCGTCCCAGAACGACACCGAATCAAGAGGAGACGAGCAGAGGCACCACATACAATCAGAGATCAGAGCCAAAAACGTCCAACTCCTCTTCAAACAGTTCATTTTCAAATGAAGAGGGCGCTTTCGACTGTTCATCAGTGGAATACAATGAACAACTATCCAACCAGGAAAAAAAAACACGTTCGCCTCATAATGAACCTGATCTACCTCATCTAACAAGAGCCGAACTCATTCAATTGGTAAATTAAATCATCACCATCTCTTTATTTGAGTCATTTTTTCGTGGTACTCATCATGGTACAAAAAAATTTCTGGCACATCTTTTGGTTCTTTTTTACCGATTTAGTTTGTGCCTCTATGTTCCTCTCAAGATACAAGTAGAAATGACAATTTTTAAGGTGCACAAACTTCGAGAGGAAGTAGATGAGCTTCAGCGGAAGCTACATTGGTACGAATCACATTACCCCATCTCGCCACATCAACCTCTTTACTACCCAAGAGAACAGCAGCCAACAACGGAATATCCATATCCTTATGTGGAGCGGCCGGCACTTGGGATCGCCACGCCATCGACATGGAAGGGCTATTGAATGAAGATGGAATTTTTCGGTTATCGTAATTCTTCTGCATCTAAACCCCAATATCAACAATCATGATCCTTCTTCGAATATTCAAATAAATAAAAATATTCAATTTATAAAAAAGAAATACTATTTTATACTTTTATTAATAATAATAATGATTAATAATAATGATTGTTAATATTTCCAAGATGCATGGTTCTTGAACTCAAACGTCAACAGATGATTCTCCGACTGGGGTAAGCGTGGCAGGATAATGGGTATCCACGATGGTTCGGTCTTCAGGTGTTATTTCAACAAGAAGGGCAAACTTGAATACTCAAAGATGACTACACTTTATCGAAAAGCCAAAGGATGGCTCAGGTTAGACCTCGGCTCATCGTCTTCATCAGAAGAGTTGGCATCAAATGGTCTGGGAGGTATCAGGAATCCAGTTATAGAGGATGGTCTGTCCTCTGCCTTCAGCATCGGAGGAGAGTGGCTGTTCTCCACGGGGGGAGATTTGATTCCCATGGGAGGAAGGAGATCCTGAAAATTCTCAGGTGATGAAAACTCGATGAAACCTGTCACCTTGAGGGCGGGATTTGTGGGTGTGCTAGGTTTGTCGTATAGTTTTTCTGTGAAATTTCAATGAAAAGTCTTTAGATTTCATCGAAGTAAAACCCACCTGCTGGGCGGCTCAGCGCTGGAGAACCGATGAATCTCCGAAGCTCCGATCTTAGTCTGGGCGCTGGGGGACTGTACAAACCGTTACGTATCTGTACAGCTCGTTGTAGAATGCCTTGTACATCGTGGGCGGGATAATTTTGGAGTAATTTCAAGTTGTCTGCAAAAGTTCCGCTGAGCAAAAGATCTCTCACTTGCCTATTTTTGTCATTTTCTTTTTTATCAACATTCTTCAATTTTTCCCAGAAAAATATTTTGTCGACGGTTAAATTGTCGACAATCTATAACGAGGTACTCACACCAGCATGGCGGAGCACACGTCCAGTAGAAAATCGAATCTGTGTGGGTCTGAGAAGAGGGAATCCCAAATTCGAAGAACGTCGGGCAGGTCAAACTCTTGAGATAGAAGCAATGTCAGCCATCTACAACCCGTCAATGACATGCCAGAATTTTCACAGAAATTTCATTACACCCCATATTGAAGCAGATGGATGTCATCCCATAATGAGGCTGCGAAAAACAAAGTGATGTTTGTATTTCTGCGGCCCTGGCATACATTTTGTTGATTGATTGCTGCGAATGTGGACAGACTGTAAAATACGAAACATTTTGTACGTCCAACAAGATATCATGCGAAATTTCACCGAATTTTCTCACCTAAAGCTGTAAAATTGTGGGTTCAACTTTTTCTCCTCCTGGAATAAAATCAGCATTTCAAAACTTCCAAAACAATTTTAAATCTCAAAAAATCTCAAAAAAATCTCAAAAAACTCACAAAATCCTCCCACACTTCGTGGTCCAAATCTTTGAGCTGTTGATTCAGCCTCATTATGTTACCGTTGATTCCTATGGCGGACTTGTCCAGAGTTTTGCAAAAATTGTCTCGGATTTCACCCATCAAGTTTGTAAAACAGAAGAAGGCGTCAGCTTCGGCATGGCCTGGTAGGGTTATTTTCACAAACAAAACGATGTATTGTGTTGCTGGGTGAATCTTGCATACGTATTCAAGGTATTGGGCATTTGACTTGGTCTACAATAAACAACTTGAAGCTCAAATTTTCGTGAATCAAAATAAAAACCGGCGATCTACAACGAATACAAGTCTCGTGACTTTTCTGTGAATTATCCTGTTCGTCAAAGTAATAAAAATAACCCCGCAGAAAAGAATAAGTTTTGATGAAAATACAAGTGCACCTTGGAAGAGGGGCTCGTTATCTGAAGCAAAAACATAATATATTGGCCCCAATATTTCGTTCATTCCTGAAATTTCACTGAGTTTTCACATGACATCATGACATCTTGTCATGACGTCTCACCTTGTACATATCGGATACCAGGATTAAGCTTTGCATAAATAAAGAGGATCTTTCTGAGCGCCTCGTAGTGCTCCGTGCTGCCAGCGTTTTTGTCATGATTAAAAAAATGCAAGTGAGGGAGTGTCCTCTTAACGTCCTTGTCTACTTCCTCCATCAATTCTGAGGATTTTAGCCAAAGTTAATAGAAAATTTGGATTCACCATTGTCTTTGAAATACAAGTTCCAAGATGAGTTTTGAGATGTGCTTAATGGCTGTGAGGAGGTTATTATGGCGAGATGTTTAGACACATTATACTTACATGATCATCTTGTACTTTTTGGACGTGAGGATCTATGATGAGTTCCTTAACCCAACCTTCACAAAAATGAACAAAATGATCAGAGGACGTGATGAAAATGCTGATTGAATTGATGATTTGACTCACCCTCGTACTCCTTCCTCTTTTTCTCGAGTTCTGCGGGCCATTTGCTTCGCTCATGAGGTAGGTAGAATAACAACAGCTGCAAAAATGAGAGGTGATCAGAGATGATAAACTGATCACCTTCCAATAAATAGAACGGAGGCCAGGATAATCGGGGATGCCTTTTTGAATCAATAACCGTTAAGCCAATAATTCATCAGGATGGGAGGTTGAACCTACCGTCAAAAGCCAACTGTTTAGCTTTCTTAAAATCCACCTTTTCATCCACAGCAGCTTGAAACGTGGCAAGTCTAAACATCGATTTGAGCGGTCATTTTTCATAAAAATCTGGTTAGCGTCAAATCACCTCTCTTTGAACCACGTGGCACGCTCATCCTTTGCTTGGGACATATCTGGTGATATGTTCAGGGCCTCTAAAACTGACTCATCAACCTCTAAGAATTCGTCATCTGTGTCTCGTCACTCCTTGATTCGATGTATTGTTGTTCATGGTATGTTAGAAGATGAATATAAGACGGGATACCAATTGACTGTATTCCAATCGATTTAGCATCAGGGGGCGTGGTCGTACTCATTGTGAAGAAGACCGTTTGTGTTTGTGGTTCGTTGGTTGGTTGTCAAAAACGTAAGTCTGACCCCACTACGAAGGTACTGCAGAGACCACATTTTATTCCTGTCTCTTTCTATTAAGATGGTTGTTGTTCAAAATACTTTCTTGATGGATCTGGTAAGTGCCTGATCCAGACTGCTTGTCATGACGGTGAAAAGGAAGATGAGGAAGTAAGAAAGGTCACGTGACTCCGCAAAATTTAAACTTTCCCGCCAAAACTGAATTGTTTTGAATCTGAAATCCTCATCACCGTTTGGCAAGCAGAAGGTCACATCATGTTGCATATCTTGGCCTTGTGGACTTTTTACCTCATGGAGGCCACTGGAAATGTCTTTCTCGACTTCTGCGAGAAGATAGAACCAACTACGATCTTTGAGGGAAAGAAGAGAAAGGTATGATAAAATAGATCATCGAGAAGATCTGATCCTCTATAGCGCACATTGGGAAGAGCTCCTCCACGTCCAGCCAAACAACCTCGTCTTGTTGTCACAGAGCAGCAAACATGTTACTCGATTCCAGATTCTTTCACTGCAGAGCTACCACCTCCCATTTTAGCTTCTCCCGAAGTGAATACCCAAATGAGGTGAGATCGGATTCTTTTAAAAATGTTAACCATCGAAGCCTTCCCCCTCCTCCATTACCCGCTGTTGATTTTGTTGCACTTCAAGACGAGTTGAGCCAGATCAGACAACAATTAGCTATGATTAGAACAGTACAACCAAGAGAAGATACCGTGCCCATCACTCCCATATCTCCCAAATCTTCCAAGGACGTATGTGTGTAATCTTAATTCAACCTCTGATCCGCCAAGATGGCCGTTCTGATGAACAACGCTTGCCGCCAAGAACAAGAGACCATCTCACAAAGAGGAAGTCTTGCATCTCCTCAACCAACGCGTACATCACCAGTCTTCACTCCTCTGCCTCTCCCTGAGACTGTATGGGCCGACATCCCAGAGCCCATTCCTCAGTGTACGTCATCTCTTCTTCGGCTTGATCATCTTTTTGATTCCTTCAGCCGCCATCATCCCTCCCACCCCAATGGCTATGAGCGCTCCTCCTCCAATTGTTGAAGACGAAGAAGAGGTGCACGTCGATCATCCGTGCTTTTATTCACATTATCGCAGATCTCAGAGGACAAGCTCGTGATGGCACCTCCTCCACACAACTTTTACAGAGAACAGACGAAGGCAGCAGACAACAAACAGTATAAATCTGTTGGAAATAGAGTCGTCCGCCCAAGAGGAGTCACCATAAATGACCTTTTAGGAGGCAAGGAGCTCAGAAAGAGCGACATCGAGAGGTGACATTTTCATCATACAGAAACGTGAAGACATCATGTGTGAAATCAGTGTAGATCACCTGGAGGTACGCCAGTTCGTAAAGTGGTCTCTCCAACTCAGTCAAACGACACGACTTCTGCATTAGCCAGAGCTCTTAAGACCAAATTTAGACACGCAAGATCCCCCGAAGCCACCCCAGAAAAAGAGGTAAATTTTCCTCGAACATTCATATGAAGTTTCTCCATTTTCCTCGAATTCTCACCGACTATTTCCAGGTCTGGCGCCCCGCTGTAGATGAGGACGGATCAGAATGGTATGACGACAGGGACAACTATACATATTGTGTACAAACACCGGTACGTGGCAAGGTGAGGATTTCATTATCTACAATGGTGTAGAGACTCAAGGGGACAGAACGGCACAGAAGTTTTAGTGGACAAGGAGAACCAAAAGAACCGATTCACGAGTGTATTGTGATTCAATAAACCACCGGAAAAGGTTGCTATTTCTGCATGACACATCTAAAAATAGAACAAGAGGACCTTCAGTTTCCTCGAAGGTAAGCCGCGAATCGCGATGTAGATCTACTTGAGCGTTTGTGTTCTGACTGCCCTCCTCTTGCAACATCTGACACCTCCACCTTTCAATCCTTCAAAACCCTTTTAGAGGTCTTCTTGGCTGCTCATTGTAATGCGGCAAAATGTTTTACAAGAAAAAAGACGTAAGTTTTGCGAATGGCGGGAAGAGATGAATTGGTCGCAATGCGGGTCATCTTTATTCTTCGGTCATTCTCTTTGTGCCAAAGAGGTTGTGGAATAATTCTCTTGACCTCAACATCTTCTCTCTGTGCTCGACTCCATGTGGTGTTGGCGCCATGAACCCCACCATCTTCTCGATTGTCTTGTATCTACAACCAGTCAGTTATAAAATCAAAGACAATTCTACTGCGATAAATATCTTTAAACTGACAAATACACCAGAAAAACAGTCGAAATTTCACCTGATTTCTCTTCCCTTTGAGCCTCTCCTGTTGACAGATTTCTTGAGCCTCTTCTGCAACAACGCGCTCTGTCTCAGATGCTCCGCATACAGTTCGGGGTCCACTTCTTGGTTGCCCTCTGCTGTGGTCAGAGTGATTTTGACGGACTACAACGCGTCACCTTCTACTGCATCTCTGACGATTGTCTGGTAGAAATCATTGTCGTCGTAGATCTCCTGGTCTTCTTGGAAATTCTCACTTCCCTGAAATGTCTTAGAATGTTTTGAGGAATCTCTGTGAATTTTCCAGGAAAATTCGTCACCTCTTCGCCAAAGATTTTGTAGGGGGATCTCTTTGTCCTCGATCTCTTCAACAACCTATTTTACGTGAATTTTACACTCTGACAAGAGTAAAAGCTTTCAGAAAATTATATTTGCGGCAGAGCCCAAAACATGTGCACAAATACCAGGAAATTACATTTGCGGCCGCAAATAATAAAACTTGCACAGAAACACCATTCTCAAAGCCATAACAACGGAGTCTTGCCACGCAAACACAAAATCAAATGCGCATCTTGTGGCAGAGGTAGATAAAAGACGAACCTGTCGCTGTCCAGTAAAATGTTGTCGACTTGATGTGATATGTCTTGGTTTAGAGCTTTGAACTTTTTGCCCGAGTATTGGCCCGTAGAGAGCAACAATCGACTGTTCCAGGAATCCAGGGTAGTCGATTGGAACTTTTCGATGCTGATTCCGTGAGTTTTCTGGGAAGTTTCGTGGAAAATACCTGTCGTTACGCTCGGAGATGAGTTGCCATAGTTCTTCTGTCGACATTTCTGAGGTCCTCTTCTTTCCGACCATGTTCGAAGTGGCGGGATTTTGCCCCCTCAATTCCTGCGAAATTTCAGCGAAATTTCAAAAAGAATTTCAAAACTCTTACATCGGATAACTCTAAGAGAGTTCCCAGTAATTCTCCGATTGTAGATGAGAGTTCTTTCATCTTTCCTCCCGTCTTGGGATTTTCCAAGAAAGATTCAGCAACTTCTCCCTGAATATTCTCAGAAAGTTGCCTGGAAATATCGTTCAAATTACCCGAGGAAGGCGGTTGGCCTTCTCCAGTGGTTCGTGGATTTTGAGTTGTAGATTGGTCAGCTCCTTTATGATTTTCTGGGAATGATTAATTTCCAATTATGGTATCACATTTCATTCTGTGTTGTAGATGATCCAGAAAATACATCACAATACCAAATGTTTGAAAATAAATAAAAATTTTATTTTAACCAAAATTGGAACATCTTGAAGAATTCAATGCACAGACAAAATTGTTTTGAAAAATCCAACACTCACGATTTGGTTCTGTGCGTGTTTCGCTTTGTTCAACTCCTTTGTCTCATCTGCAACAGAGAAAGTGGCCGGTGCTGTTGCCTCTTCTTCAATCTGCCTCTGTAATTCCTCTGCCTCTCTCTGCGCTTGCAGAATCTGTGCAGGTCACGTGACTATACATGTCGACACTAACATGTCGACGTTATGACAGAATGGTTACGTACAGACTGGTCACGTGGTACAATGTCGGCATCCTCATCGAAATCGTCAGCATCATCATCATCATCATCATCATCCTCATCGTCCTCTTCATCTTCTTCCCCACTATCTACAACGATTCAGTGCTGACGTTGACAAGACTTCTAAAAATAGAACCTGGTTGATCTGATCCGGAATCAGAGTCGTCCATGGGCATCATGGCGTCCTCTACAACTCGTCAGAATTCTCAGATCCACATGAATATCTTCTATGAAAATGCGACAAAAAATAAGTAAAAATAAAAATGAAAATAAATAATAAAATAAATAATAAAAAAATACCATCAGAATCCTCAGAGTTGTACATTACACCAGCAAATAACTTATCAATCTTTGACTTTGACTGTTTTTTTGATGTCTTGGCGGAGCTAGCTTGTCCCTTTTCAGATCAGAAGTCTTCAAAATTATTTGTGAATTTGTATGAATATTATAAAATATTTTGTGACAGAAATTTCGATTTTTTTCCACCTTTTTACTGATTTTTTCCACCTCACTGTCTGCGGAGAATGGGTCACCCTCTTCCTCTGAATCTTCATCGAAATTTCCATTGGATTCCTCTGCGTCATCTTCCTCTGAATCTTCGTCGAAATTTCCGTTGGATTCATCTTCGCTGTCTGCTCCCATTCCGAATGGATCACCCTCTTCCTCTGAATCATCTGAAAAATCTCGCAGTGACCTGTCGGCAGTGAGATGATGAGTTGGTTAAGAATCAATCGATTACTTTCTGGATACAATGACACCGGCATATTTGGGATCGTCGATGGTGAGATCTCTAAAAGAACCTCCTATTCTGTATTTCTTAAAAAATTGAACAGAACAACGTCTTCATAATCAACATACGTTCGTTCTTGTTCAAAATCATCAACATTATCTTCGCCTCTTTGTGGTCTCCAACTTCCAGTCACTGTTCCCTCATCCTCAGGATCAAAATCTAATCACATCAGATCTCCATTTTGATCACAGCACAATTCACGACCTCTGACTTTAGGTGCAGGATTTGCCAATTCTAAGAGTTGATCGGCGAGTGATTTCTTCTTTGCTTCTGATGTATTGACATCTTTTTGAGGGACTGCTGATTTATTGGGACGCTTTGTCTGCACTTTTGTTTTTGCAGAAACCATTTGTGCAAAACTGCAGCAATCGGGTGATGTGATGTGATGTGAGATCACCCTGAGAAATTTTCATTTACGTATCATCTACAACTCCATTTTTACCGGGCAAGGGGCCTGTTTTGTGCAAGCTGTAGGCGTGCGGACAGCCTGCTGCAGCTGGTCTGGACTGTTGTAGTATATAGCCACAATATATAACTCGCCACAGCACACAAAAGCACGTGTAAGGGCCGTGTAAACTGCGGCAAGCACAGACCATCAACTCAGGAATTGGTTCATTTCCTTCAAGTTTGTTCTGCAACATCTGCCTGCATCCTTTTGGCTTTTTGACACCAAATATCTATGCGAAGCGTAATCATTTTGAAACGGTAGCTTTAGATAATTCTGTAGATGTCCTCAATGGATACGTTGATGTTGTATCTGTACATGTTTATCGCAATTCCGAAAGTACATTTTGTCCGCGACCAGGTGATTGTTCTGAATGATGACATCGATAACGACTGATCACCTCCCAGAGAAGATAGCTCACTGATGAAGGGACCAATGAGGGGCTTATTTATCCTCATCTCTCTTTCTATACACATAGTCCAAAACCAATAGCAAGCTCGATTGACAAGGCTCAGACACTTTAGATCTCAAGAGTGAAAAGATGAATGAGAGATCATCGAAAGGAAGGCGATGTGATTTGGTTTCCTCGGCATGCTGTGCATTATTTATTCCAATTGTAACCGAAGCCCTTGTGAGTTTCTCGCAGCCAAAAAGGCCTCCCCGATGGCTCTTCTCGGTGCCTTCTGTCCACTAAACAATTCAAACTGTTCCAGCCCTTGCTCGAACAATACCTCAAGCCCTTCCACAATCCCTTCAGATGCTCCGGCAGCCTACATCATTCAGCAACTTTCAAAAAATCGTTTGAAAGACAAGCACCATGAAAGACCTGTGATGGAGAATCTCACCTTCACTTGTTGGAGCAACAAAGTCTCCCTGGGGTTGTAGACGAGCTCCACGGTGACCAGATCTTTATGGATCAAAGAAGGGGGCAATGTGAAGGATGCTGTGGGAGGAACTGTCGACACGACGACATCTACCTTTTTGTCTACAGATGCGAGATTCTCCACAACTTGAACTCCTGGGAATCTGTACACGTCAGGGACATCTCGTGACAGTTGTAGATGGCACACTGACCTCTCAGCGAGCTGCTGGGCAGTCTTCAGGGTTCTATTTGTAACCATGACGTCATATCCATTTTGTTGAAGGGCGTAAACTGCGGCGTTAGAGGTGCCTCCTGCTCCGATGACGAGTCCCAATGGTTTCCCTGGTCCTGTCATCTT
>MZNV01002075.1:0-18593 GCA_002081555.1 Protostelium mycophagum | reverse complement strand
CAGAAAGTGAGCAGATGTGCTCAGGTGGCTTGTGGATGAAATAGAAGGCGCGATAACCAACGATATGAGTGGAGGGGCCAAGTCTTGACTCTCCTTTTGAGGTCAGCGATGCTTCACATGTATATATATTACTTTCTCTCATCTTTCCACAATCTTTCTTCTCATAATTCATGAGTAACTCATACCGCACCGTCTTCCGTCATCTTCCAATTGGCTAATAAATTATAGCAATATGACCAGGCACTCTACAGCTCTTTGGCGTCGGGGTCAAGAGATCAACTTCATGATACCGATTTACAACTCAACCACCTCGTGACCCACACCGCTCAATTTCTCCTTTGAAGGAGTCGGCTACCCCCTATTTACCTCAAGGTTCTCTCATACAGGTAGGCCTCCTTAATGGACAAGGCGTATGGGATCTCCTGTCGGTTGGGCCGTCTTTTGCGCGTTTCAAAATGAAATATTTCCCGGGCTTTTCAAAAATTCGATTTTTGATTTCTACAACGATCCTGGGAAAAAATGATGAAGGGCTCTGCAGAAAAAAATCAAGGCAGCACCGCGAGTCATAGATATGTTTCCGTGTTTCAGTCTTATTAGGGAGCTCATGGGAACTTTTCGAAACTTGTTTCTGGCCCAAACTCTGCACATTTTTCTGTGCCTGCGGCGTGATTTTTGACCCTATTTCGGTTCAGAAAAGAACAATTTGACTCCAATTGATTGACACTTTTGAATTTAGAGAAAACGTCACATTGTTTTCCGATCTCAATGGCATGTTTTATATCTATCTTTTGTCAGTGAGAATTCTAAAAATAACTAGGTTCGAGCCAACTTGCAGTGCCTTGGACACGACAATTTGTATGTAGAAGATTGCTGTGGTTGTAGAAACCGTCAAAAGAAATAATTATTTTGTTTTATTAATTTTTCAGGAGCTCAAACCATTGGCGAAGAGCATCAGCCAAGACATTAGGTAAATGCTGGATGTCTCTCAGGACCAGATAGTATGGGAAGGGGAAGCTCTCCATATACATCTCCGTTTGGATGACACCAGAAGGCAAGAACTTGATGGTGGGAAGCTCTTGGATGGAGCTGTTCTTTTCCTTCGGATCCATGATGATGAAGACGACAAACATGTTGTTCTCTTGTGCTTGGCGGATCCACCTCTTCACGTTTCCTTTGCTGTAGAAACATCAGAAAAGGGATGCAACAATAAAATGGTCATTTGCATGAGATTTAGACTTTACCTATTGATCCTGCCATCTGAAATGATGATGGCGAGTTGTGATGTCTCCACCATAGAAGCTGCTCCAGTTTTGGATAGTTGCAACACTGTGAATATCTACCATTGTCAGTCTGATTTCACATCACATGCCACATCACCTTCTCCATCATGGTGCAATAGTCTGTGGCGTCAGCCGCAAAACTAAATTGTGATACGACTTCGCCTCCCACCGTAGGCGAGAAGGGCTGATCGAAAGGATGCAACAATTTGATCTCTTGTCCAAAAGAGGCGATTCCGACTTGTCCGACTTCCAGTTGGTTGAGAGCTTGGGATATGGTGGTCAAGGCCTCCAGAGCCATCTGTCCTGATAGGTCCGCCATGGACTTACTGTCATCGATGACGAGCATGATCTGGTATTGGCGCTTGGAGGGATGACTTCTTTTAAGCCATATCTTGTCCTTCTTAAAGTCTGAGGCGATGTACGGGATGACCTGTTTTGTCTCAGTATTATCCCGGAATTTCACGAGAAAGTTCGTGTGAAGATTTCGTGAAATTTCTCGGAAATGGTGAGAGACTTGACCTTCTTCATGTTGATTCGCTTTCCGGTCTTGTAATCTCCTCTTAGCTTGGCGGCAAGAGTGGGTTCTAAGATAAGGCGGAGCTGTTCGCATAGATCTCTGGACATGTCCTGTGTCAACATCGTGAACTTGCTCCACATCTCTTGTCCTTCCTTCACTTTTTCTGCTTCACTTTCCACCAACTCCAAATGATCAGTTTCAATTTTTAAAAATCTGGTTTTGGCGCGAATTTCGAAAAGATCTTTACCTGCTTGTTTTCTCGGTATTTGACCATGAGTTGTTCAAGTTGACTTCTGACTTGTAGTTCTTCCTCCCTGCTTAATGGCAGATTCTCGTCTTCCTCTTCTTTGAGGACCCCAGTGGAGGTGCTCCCGACCCCTCCTTCCCCTTCTGGAAGATTCTCGGAAGTTTCCATGGAATCTTCTTCGACCTTTTCTTCCTCTTCGGGTTTCTCTTCCTCTTGTTTGGGGAAGCGGGGTTGCGCCGCCTTTTGCATTTTTCTTGGCGCTTTTTTATTTTCCGTGATCGTCTCTTCACCTTCATCCTCGTCCTTCTCTTGCTCCTACCGAAATTTCAGCGAAATTTCGCGTACATTATGTACAAAGACGCACCTCAGGAGCTGGCGCGGGGGTTTCATCGTTTTCGTCTGTTTGCTTCTCCTTTTCTTCGGGATCCTCTTCAGTTGGTTTGGATTCTTCCTGCTGTTCGGCGGTAGAGGGGGCCATGGTCTGCTGGTCTTCTTTTCTCTTGTCTTCCTCCTTCATGAACCTGAATTCTCCTGGAAATTTCTCAGAAATTTCTGGAAACATTCCAAGAATTTACCCTCTTCTTCAGCGTTTTCGTCCTTCTTCTCTTCTTCGTTTTCGGGTTGTTCGTCGGTGTTCTCGATTGTTTCGTCTTCCACCATATCTAACCTCTTCTTCCACTGTTGTAGAACGTCACCTGTTCTATTTTTAGCTCTACAACTCTACGTATTCAGATTACCGAGACTACGGTCGGGGTTGGTGTCGGGTCTGCTGTTCTTCTTCTCTTCTTTGGCGTTGTCTTTCGCGCCCTTTGACTTTTCTTGGAATCTTTCTTTAGGGTCCTTCCTTTGCTGCTCCTCGATAGGATCTGAAGACTTTTCGTCGCGGTTATCAGAATCGTCTGGAGTTGTCTCCTGCTCGTTCTGGGAACGGTTAGGGCCATCTACAACGATGTAAAGGGGGTGTATACCTGGTTGTCGACTTGTTGGGCTTTGGCTGATTCTGCACCGAGATTGTCTTGGGCTCCGAGGTTGTCGTCGTTTTCTTCATCTACAACGAGTCAATAAGAGATCTAAAGAGGTTCCCAAGAATTACCGCTCTTGTCTTCAGCGTTCATGTCGTTGAGGTATTCCTGCTCCGGATCTTGAGGTTTTTCCTCCCCTTGTGCAGACTCCTCCACCTGACACGTGATCAGCATCTACAACGGTGCGAATATTGAGAACATACCTCATCACCCTTCTTATCGTCCTCTTCTTGTTGTTGCTCGGGGTCTTCAGGATCTTCAGGTTGTTCTGGCATGTCTTCGTCTTCTCCATCCGATTTTTCTTCTTCATCAGAGGCTTCTTCGTCCTCGGACATCTACAACCGTATTAATATTTATTTATTGAATCTTGTATATTTTCACATGCACAGAGCACTGAAAAAATAATTTTTTGCGGCAAAGCTGTACAATCACCAAGAGAGACAGTTCTACAACGATGACCCTACCTCCATCCCGTCCTCAGGGGGGGCTTCCCCTCCCTCCTCTTCTTCCTCCCCTCCTTCGTCCATCTCAATGTCTTCAGGTAGTTGGAACTCCTCTTCTACTCTGGGCTCGACTTGGTGCTCGTCGACAAAGTCGTCCTCTCCTGGCTGGTGTTCTTCCATTTCTTCACCTTCTGATGAGTCACCCTCCTCCTCGGGGTCTTGTTGGTCCTGGGGGGGTCAGGTCGTTCTACAACTCGGTTTTATATGGTCACCTTTTCGTCCTTCTTGTCCTTTTCCTTGTCTTTCTCGTCCTTATCGTTTTTGTCATCCTTCTGATCATTTTGATCTTCATCAGCGACCATATCATTATTATCATTCTCTTGATCGATCGGATTGTCTTTCTCCATCTCATTCGATTCTTCCACATCATCATCTGTTTTCGTCAGTGGATCATGACATCGTGACGGACACTTTACCTTTGTCTTCTTCATCATCCCAAACCTTCTCATCAAGAACCTCCTCATTATCGGGGTTCGTGTCTCCCATCTACAACGATCAATTCTCCGATTCTAAAAGTAGAACGAAAAGATCACCTCTTTGTCCAGCTCAGGAGGTTCGTCGTCTTCGTCTTCGCCTTCCTTCTGTTGATCCTCTTTATCTTCCAATTCTCCGTCAAAATCTCCGGCCATGTCATGACCCTCCTGCTGATCACTCTTCTCTTGGTCGTCTTTTTCCTGGAAAATGTCAATCTACAACTCTGTACAAAATTCCTCACCTGAGGCTCTTCCTTCTCGCCGAGGATCTGTTCTTCGTCCATGTCTTTAAGGCTGTCGCTGTTGTCTTTCTTTCCGCTTCCCTCACCAAGCCCTTCTCCTGCATATGATTCAGAACTTTCGTGTTTTTATCGTGTAAAAGTAGATCTACAACGAGACACTCACCGTCCATGGCCTCTTCGTCCCCTTCGCGCTCGTCGCCTTCTGGCTCCGGCATGCAATATCCTTTCTCTGCCAAGTTGGAAAATACATTGCAGAGCACAAAGGTCAGTTTGAGGGTGGCCCTGTGGAAGGCCAAAAGGTTGAGGAGTGAAGAGATTGAGACTGCGAGATATTGTTGTAGTAAGGGGAAGACCTGTC
Organism: Protostelium mycophagum; assembly: GCA_002081555.1. Taxonomy (NCBI): domain Eukaryota; phylum Evosea; class Variosea; order Protosteliida; family Protosteliaceae; genus Protostelium; species Protostelium mycophagum. Next base: position 13,951 of record MZNV01002075.1, on the reverse strand, counting down.
AAATGTCAATTTGACGTTTGATATCTACAGCGAGGATCTACCTGGGCGAGGTAATATCCTGACATGCGCAGGTGTTCCTCTGAATTGGATTCGCAGATCTGCGAAGAGGAGTGGATCGCGGAATCAAGACGTGTCTTGAGGCCCTTGAGGTCCAATCCTCCCACCAAACTCTCGAAGAACTTCTGCATCAATCTCACGTGACCTTCTCTGGCGAATCCCTTTGTTTCTGGCATTTCGCCTTCTGGAATGAGTCAATTTTTATTGGAAATAAAATTCTGCTTTTATTGTATTAAACACAACCGCTGCATCACGCCACAGAAGCTAATAATAAGATGGGAATCACCTTGAGGTGCCTTCTCTGCTCTTTCTTCCTCTTGAAACATCTTATGTGCTTTTTGCAATCCCAATTGGATGTGTGTGGTCAGGCCGGATATATTTCGGATAAATTCTTCCACTACAACGCTCTGTACGGCTCCCGAGTTTTCCACGGAAATTTCCCGTTCGTAAGAACCACGTGTCTCGTCTACAACGGACACCAGTTCCATGAGCGTGAAGGATAAACGTGGAGATATCTCATCTGAAATCTAAAGATGTCATGACACACCATCTACAACGGTCTTCACCTCTCTCAAAGCCTGAGATACGGATGATAATTCTGTGAAATTTCCTTCTAAAAGCTCTTTGTGTTTGTCGGTCACAAGGCCACTCTTCAACTTTTCAAGCTCATAGAAAGAAACACTTGCGTCCATCTTGGTCTACAATGAGTCAGCCGAGAATCCGATAATCTTAGAGTCACCTTAGTCTGGTAGATGATGTTGGCAGCTCTTGCTGTGATTTCTTTTATACGGACCAGACTGCTACTCTCCACAGGTATGGAGTTGCATAACAGTTGGAATTGTGCCAACCTTTTTCGGGTCAGAATGTTGTTCTTACGAGATGACGTCATCTTCACCTCTCGGTCGCAACGTCCATGATATCTCTGGTGGTATTGAGATATCTGAGTATGACATCTTGTTGACCGGCTGACAGGAGCGTGTTCTTGGAAAATTCAGAGAGGTAGGACACAGACTTGACGTAATTCTGAATCTCCTCAATATCTGATGTCATAGAAGATATCATCATTCTCTGTTGCACCGATTTGGCCACCAGTGTCTCCACGAATCCAACCCCTCTTTCCATCTGAAATGTCTCAGAATCTTCGTCGACTTTTCCGAGAATTCCGGGCCCAAATGATTGTGACTCACCTCCCTACGGGCAATGTCCTTGTGGTGGTGGAACGCCACACCCCTCAATTTATATAGGCGGGATATGATCTTGTAGAAATAAGAGTCGCATTTGTTTACGACCCTCTCTGTGTTGGGGTCTGGTGAAATCGCAATGATGTTGGATTTACGTATGGGGTTGACAGAAAAGTAGAAGAAGTTTTCTCTCTTCTCCTTCTCCTCTGGTGACATCTACAACGATTAGTATCTGTACTAGGAAATCTCATGGAAATTTCACGGAGAATCAGACACTCTACCTCTGCGGTCTCGGGAAGGAAGATGGAAGCGGTTGAGAAAGTCTTATAGTGTGAAACTCCCATCTCAGGCAACGTCTTGATCAGATGGTTCAGCGCCAGCTTTTTGGTGGTCTTTAGCTGCTTGTCAAACTTGAGTTTTTCCGCCCGTTTGTCCTCTTCCTTCTCTTCCTCAGGTTTTGCTCCTTCTTTGGGGGGTTCCTTGTTCTGGGAATCGGAATTTTGCTGGAAAGTTCTCTCTTTGAGCTCCACGGCTTGTTCGATTATGGAAACGGAAAAGTCCTCTAAGAGGGAGATTCCCCCTGCGATTGTTCCTGGTTCGTCGTCGCTCAGAGGCTTTGTGAACATTCCTAGAAATTTGAGTGAAATTTCGATGGGATTTCGGGGAATTTCACCTTTGGAAATCTTCTTCGCCTTGCGCAAGATGGCGCGCAATTTGTTGTGGGTCTGTGCGGGATCTTCTGCACAAAAGATGGCAAGTGTTGTAGATGACATTGCATTACGCAACGCCTCCTCTCCTGACCAAAACTTGTCGTCATACCTCCCAACGTCAGAATCTTCCGAAATTTCACCGAAAACTCTCACTTGACCACCACCGTCGCGGAAGTTTCTCCAGAATCTTCCTTGACATTCTTCGTTGTAGATTGTTCCACCTCATCGCTTAAACTGAACACGGGCCGTGCGGCGCTGTTGAGTATTTCCTCATACTCCTTTGTCATCTTCAACAACTGTTTGTGTGCCTTCTCGGTGTCCACTTTTAGTCTGTGGAAATTCATCTTAGACGCATCCCATCTCGCCAGAGTGATAAACTCTTTCAGCTGTTTTTCTACCGGCGCTTTGAGGTTCTTGACTTTCTCTTCAAAACTGTTTGGGGTCATTTATGTGGCTGTGATGACGTCATCACCTTGTTATGTACTGTTGGTAGTAGTTGTAGACGTTCAGTAAGATGTGGGAGAGGGTGTCCTTGGTCTCGTCCTTTTTCTTGGAGATTTCTACTTCACATGACAGTTGTAGATGGAAGGAGTACAGCATGTTGAGCCTGTGCTTGAATTCTCCGACATTCGAAGACTGTATGAATGTCTCCATGCTGTGATGACGTCATGACCCACCCCATCAAAATACAAACCCCCTACCTCTCGAAGAATTGCTGTTGTAGAACGATGTTTCCTGCAGCTGTTTTGGATGCGGAAGAAATGGTACGGTAAATCTGGAACCACCATTTCGTGGATCGTTTTTCAAATTCTTGATCTTTTGTGGTCATCATCTGGGGCCAATTCCTCAGCTCCATCTTTCTCCATCTCAAGATGATGGATGTCAATATATCGAGTTGATCTACAACGAGTCAGAATGTATTTGGTGTTGTAGATCGTCACCGTTGATGGATAGCTTCTTGCTTGCGTAAGATTGCCATTCTGTGGATTTTTCCAGTAAAAGTTCGAAACCTTTTAAGACTTGCATGAGGGGTGTGGTCGCCACCAGACCTAAAAATAGATGTTAAAATGTCGTTGTAGATAAAAAATATCAAGATATCTCACTGGTCAGACGGTCTGCAATTCTGACCATGGTGATGAGAATGGGGTGCTCGGGGTATTCACTCAGTATCTCTCCGATTCTATTTTTATAATCCTCCAGTGGCTTCAATATGTACCTCGTCTCATTGAGGCAGGGGTCCTGTGATGACGTCATCATCATGTTTTTATGTGGTGATAAAATTTTCTGTGAAATTTCACCTTGTAGATGTTGTACAGGATTCCGTCGACGGCCATCTGCTCTGCAAGAGAGAGTTCATTTTCCTCAGAACTCTCTAGTGGTGCCGTTGTAGAATTGAGAGTTCCGAATAATTGAGACGCCATGACCAAGTGACTTCCCAGGGTTCCCTCTATGGCATAAGCTTCCTCTTGGAGAATCTTGACGAGGTTTCTGCTGGTGGCATAACTCAATCTGACAGATTCTGACTGGTCACGTGACATGTCCCTCTTGGCTTGGGTTTGGCCTCTTCTCAGATTGGTGTAGATCTCTTGATGAATCTTAAACAACTTGTAGATGTCCGAGTCCGTAATGACCGCTTCCATCTTCTACAACGAGTCAAAAATTTCGAATAAAATCAGAATAAAATATTGTACCGGGACTCTCGCACTCTGAACTTTCACGGAAATTTCATCTTCATCTTCATCATCTCCCGCTCCAACTTCTGGCTCCATCGGGTCACTAGATCCTGAAATCTCACTCAGTTCTCTCCAAATCTCATCTACACTCACCTATGATATCTCGGAATGTTTCCTCGAAATCTGGGAACATCTCCGCGAGTTCCCTCTTCTCTTTGTCCTCATCACTTTCCATGATGTGAGATTTCGTCTTGTATTTGAATTGTTCAGCTTCCTCCTTTTGCTTCATCTCTTCCTCTTCCTCTTGCTTTGTCATCGTCTCGATGTAGACGGTGAAAATACGGTCGAGGATCTACAACGAGTCAGTTTCACTGAAATGAGGATGGTGACGTCACCTCGCTGGCTTGGGGAGTGAGTCTTCCCACGTTGAAAGAGTGTACGTATGTATTGTGCAGAACCGTCTTGAGAACCAGGGAATAGATCTGGTTGATCTGGGCCCTTCCTCGCGTTGTAGACGAGATAGATTGGAGCGTGGTAGAATCCAAGAGATACTCAATCGAGGAGAGGGTGCTGTGCAGTGAACTTTGACCGTCTACAACGAGGGAAGAGGGGAAAGTGGAGAGGATTCTCACGCACTTTTCCACGCGTTCTTCCTTTATATATCTTCAGCGAAATCTCAACGAAAATTCATGACTTACGTTCTCGCGGCACTCGGCGATTTTGGCGGCAGAAATCATTCTTAGACCGTTTTTGATTTCGTATACGGCATTACAGATGGGGATAATTGCATCTTTCAGTGCCGGAAATTTCGCTGAAATCTGCAGTACAAAAGACTGAGTGTTTTGCTGCCACAGATTCTCTTGTCGGAAGACCTGAAGTGTTTTCAATCGATGTAACTCGTTGTAGTGTGATAACTTCACCTGAGAATTCTCTGGATCTTGTGTGGCAACAAAATCTACGATCTGTTGTGTCAGGGACATGACACGCTTAGATTCCGCCGAATTTTCGTAGAATTGTCTGGACTCATCGTATAATGTGCCGTACTCTTCTGGAGCTCCTCTGCATGGTACCTGCGTTGTATTTGAATATTCGTTCATCTACAACGGTGTAAGAATCTCACCTTGTCCCTCATCTGAGATATCTTCTCATTTCTGGTCTCCAGATCTTTCATGATGTCTCTGATCTTGTCGTTCCATTCCGTTCCTCGGAACAAGATCTCTATGCGTCTGCGAGTCTCCAACTCTGCCTCGTCCTTCTTGTTTGTGGTGTTCAGCGCATCCGTCTTGACAGAATACTTTCTGCTCGGATCTATAGGCGAGAAGGATGACATCAGCAAGTTCAACTTGAAAAGTCCGATGTACAAGTGGAGTCGACCTGATGACGTCATCACCCGACCTGAGATTTCGATGAAAATTACCTCCGTTGACGTGGAGTTGAGATCCCTTCTGAGAGGTCAGGACCTCTCTGTGCTCCTCAGCCAAGGTGATGGCTGGTGCCAAGAACGAAGCCGCATGAGCCGAGAAGATCGCGTCTGATGACGTGGCAAGCAGAGAAGTAACCTTTGCAGCACTTCCTGGCTCCCTTCCTTGGATCACATTTCGGAGATTAGACATCATCTCTTCATGATTCTCTGGCGAGAATGTCGTGGTGTAACACTCCATGCACTGGGAAAGTCATCAGAATGATGTCGGAGACGTCATCAACTCACTCTCAGTATAGACAACATGGCCAAGTTGAATTCCTGACCAGATGCGTCGACTTCATCACGCTCGTTGTAGACGAGGCTCGCCAGCGCTTTGATCTGCTTCAATTTCTCTGGGAAATCTGCGAGGGGCAAGATGTCCATCTCCGAGAGTGCGTGGAAAGAGATGACACTCGGTACGCTCTGTAGTAACCTTGGCAACCCGGATGTCATGTCAAATCGGTCAGTAGAGATGTTCTCGTCCTTTTGGAAGGCAAAAGGATGCAAGAATGATAAATCGTTAAATGTGGAGCCGTACAGATACGTGTGGTGGTAGAAGTGGATCTGTCAAGATATCATGACATGTCACGTGTCAAACGAACTGACCTCCTGTACAAGGGAAGTGAGGAGGGGGCGGAAGTCTTGGGGTCTCAATTTGGAATCAGGTTGAGTCATCCACAATAATTGCTGGAACGGAACAAGATGCGCCGCATCCCTGGAGCTGTTCGACAATGTATCTGCAGAACTTTCAGATCCTTTTCCCAGAATTTTCTCGTCGACTCACCTTCCAGATATTCTTTGAATTTCCCCGAGTTTTCTGCGAGTTTTGTGGCGATGTCCTGGTCTTCGCCTTCCAAAATATTGCACAATGTGACGAGTATATCTCTTTCTCTGGATACAACGTTGTAGTCGTGCAGCGGGATCAAAGCATTCAGCGAATGAGTCACCAGCCTTCTCATCTCTGAGGGTGTGACGTCATCACTCTTGGCCTCTCCTCTCAACAGAGCTCTCTTGTCTTGTTCTTCAGATCTCTGTGTGTTGATCTACAACGAGTCAGTCGAAATTTCAGTGAAATTTCGGTACTTTTTCCATCTTGGCGCGTAACATCTCTGGAATCTTCTCCATCTGAACTTGTAGATCTGTGTGGTTCGCGGCATCCACTCTATTGATGCTGAGCCACCTCAACGTGCACAAACTCTCCACGATATCCCTTCTGATCGAAACTGACGAGTTGTAGAAGGGGTTAGATCTGTTGTTCATGGAACGTAAAGAGGTGAGATGCATAGAGGAGGAGATCTTTCTGATGCTGATATCGATATCTTGCAATTCCGATGAGAAGAAGCTCTGGGGGGTACCGAGGCCCTGGGAGTTTTCAGAATCTACAACTGCATCTACAACGATAAACGTACCTTCCAAAGTAAGTTCCGGTGCACCATGTAGTGGTTAGTCTCAATCCATTCCTCAATACGTCTGGTGATGCCGCTCAATTTCTCCGAGGCAGGCATAGATATATCGGGTCGTTGTAGTTGTGTGCAACGTGAGATAGACTTTGAGACCCAACCCCAGACTACAACGAACCTCGTCAGCGCGAACGTGTCTTGGTTGAGTGTCTGGAAGAGCTGCTGTTTCATCTCCAACAAGTGTTTTGCCTCCTGTAATCGTCATTTAGAGGTTCCGAAGGCAAGAAAAATAATACAAACCTTTATGGGAACACCCGAAGTGGTCTGAAACACGTCTTCAGCGCAGAGCCACTTGCTGATGACCACGTCCATCTCCTTGAAGAAGGGGTAGAACAGAGTGGCAAGCTGGTTGCAGATCGGCGCCACGTCAGGGATCTTGATCTTTTTCAGTTTCTTTTCTATGAAAAGTTTGGACTGAGCGATGATGGTGGTCTTCGAGTCTGAATAAGCCTTGTCTTCCTCGAATCTGTTCATGGAATCAGAGATCAAAAGTTTGAGACGCTCGACGAGGTTCAAGTAGTGAGAGACCAGCGGTGCGTTCTGTCTCTGCAAAACGTGCACCATGTGCGGATTCACGGATAAATCGAGAGGCTGTCACGCGTCAATCTACATCTACAACGAGACACCCACTTGTTTTCCGAGCTCGACTCCTTCTTTTTGGTCACCTTGGAGTAATTGTTCCATCGATCTCAAGGTCATCTTGTACAGATCTCCGCTCATCATTCTCTCCAGCGTAAAGATCGCAAAGTCCAGTTTGGTCTTGTCGTGGCATGACTGTCTCAAATATTTGAGCCATTGTAGTCGGCCGGTCAAGTCGTGGTGTGAAGATGACTCGATAAAGTATGACGTGGCGTGGGGGATCAATGAGGTCTCCTCCGGGTTGGTATGGGAAGTGTGGGAGGAGGTTACGCCATCAAATAATGCCCGTAACAATGATCCAGAGAGAGAGCCCTTGGAACTCTTGTATAATTTTTCCAGTCTGAAAATTGTCAGGAAAAATTCAATTTTGGATTATTCTCACCCTTGTATGGTCTTGGCATCTACAACACCCTCTAATTCTGACCTTTCTGAATCCTTGACGAGGTGGTACAACAACGCACCCTGGCGGTTCAACGTGGCCAGTGCAGAATCTTCCACGAAGTTTCTGCCGGAGACGAAGAGGGGCCACAACTGCGGAGCTCCGAGCGTGAAATTCTGTGGGTCAAAAACGGCTAATTTCTCCTTAATCATCATTTTGACAGCTTGTCTCTGCTCCGCATTCTGGCGTGCGGATAATTTGTCATAAGTCTGTGCCGCCGATTCGCACAAGCTCTTTATCAGCGGGAATCCTCTTGAGATCTGTTCAACCAAGAGATGAGACCTGTCAAAGATGTCAGATCTGGCATTTCAGATCTGGTAATCTCACCAATCGAGGAGATGTCTGATGTTGTAGACTGTGTCATAAGAAGGCGGGAAAATCGCGTTGACTTCTACGTGAAATTTCGCCATCAACTGTGCCAGCGGCATGCTGGGAATTCCAGATGACACCAAGAGTGTCAAGATATCATGTGTCAAGATGTCAGGCTCCATCATGGCGATCTCGATACCACGGTTACGCATGGGTCTTGAGATCTCCCCGTGGGCGGGGTCCATCGCTAAGAACAATCTAAAGTTGGGGTGTCTCTGCACCGTTCTGACCTGAAGGTTCTTCAGAAAACTACAAAATAATAAATAAATACCTGGCCATCTACAAGTCCTCGCTCATTTACAACGAGGACACCTCCGGGCTCCAGGAGGGGGTTGAGTCTGTCCAGTACAGTGGGGTTACAGAGGTTGACATTGTCGATCAGCAACCACCTTCCTTTACAACGAATCAATATCACATGAAATTTCGGTGAAATTTACCTTCTTCAAGAGCGTGAACTAAGAGACCGTCTATCCACTCAAAACATCCCGTTGTAGATTGTCGACTCGCTTCCTGCAATCTTTCCACTTCGGTGATCATCTTCTCAGCAGATTTGTCTCCGAAATGTAGACTGGAGTTTTTGCAGAGGAAATCAAGCTGCTTCAGTGTCGACATTAACATCTGGTATTCGTGGCTGTCGAATAAGCTGGGTTCTCCGATAAGTTTTGCCCCCTTCAGACTTTCAATTTTGATTTTTGGCGGGAAAATAACTTCACCTGATGGCCCTCAGTGAGGTTAGACCTGATGGAGAAGGAACTCCATGACTCGTGTAATTTCTGTATCTCGTGGCTCTCTACAACCTGCCCAGAGATGAATCCACTCAATAATGATTCTGAGGCGGTTTTGACCATAAAAGAAACGTCTCTGACCAAAGTTCTTCTATATCTGCAAATCGTCACCATCTACAACCCCATCTACAACGACGAATTCACCGAAAAATTACCTGGTGAGATCCACTTGCTCAAAACCACCCAATAACTCGGTAGTGTCTACTCCGGTATTCATGGCAAACTCCGAAAGTTCGTTACGTGTCAGTTGTGACAGGAGTCGGATGACAGAGGTCTTCCCGCTTCCCGCAGGGCCCAGGAGGATACACATCCAGTTCATCTCGACACATTTCATCACGTTCTCTAAGGTGTTTAAGAATCTATGCTGCATTTGGATGTCGTGAGAGGGGATGTCACGTGACTCAGGGTTGCGATCTAGGCGGGAACCACCGACCTATGTGGATGAGTTTTCTTCGGAATTTCAAGGTTGTAGACCCACTTGTACAGTTGTAGATGTGACGTGGTAGAATGGCTTCTCCTCTACACTCATCTCCGTGCCAAATACCTGGTTTATTTAATCTTGTTCACCATCTACAACGATACTCACCTTTCTGTACAGATCTATCACTTTGGATCTGTCCACCTTGGTCCTCATCCTCTGACAGTATACCAGATCTACAAATCTGGCCGGATCTGCAACTCCGTGTGTGGCGATAAGGTCCGCCCATCTGAACACATCACGCAAATTGAACTCCCAGGGTGCACCTTGAGACTTTCAGATCGAAATTTGGATGAAAATTCGCTCACCTTTACGGCCGAAAGTTCCGGTAACCATTGTCTGTCTGAACATCTCCGAATTGAATTGGATCATCTTCTCGATAGTTTCCTTCTGAATCGTGGGGTAGCACCTATATCATTCAATTTTCTTTCGTGATTTTGACCGTCTACAAATGTATCTACAACGAGCAAATACCTGTGAGAGATGGAAAGCAGATCATCATCGTCTAATGACTCGAGATGGACTTTTGTGAAACGATTGAGGAAAGATTTTGGAAGACCTTTTCTGCCCCCTCCCTGTGCTGTGGGGTTCTACAACTCGTCAAAATTGACCATCTACAACTGACCACATACCTGACAAGCGAAGATTCTGAATTGTTTGGGGCAAGAGAAGCTCTGGTCCAACTCGGGGATGTAGATGGTGGTTCTGTGATCTAAACACGCGTTAAGACCTTCCAATACACTCTGCGATGCTAAATTTAGCTCGTCTAAAAGAATCCAGTCTCCATTCTTCAGTGCCTTGATGACGTCAGATATTCACGTCTGCAACACGACATAAAAATAAAAACAGACCTGCAGGAAGATACCATCGCACCAAGCAAATTCACCAGCTTTGCCACCCTCTACTGGCAGATCAGATCCTAACAGATCCATGATATCTGTCTGCTCGGATAAATTGATACGGACTACGCGGCGTGACGTCAGCGCTCCAAGGGCAGAGATCAAACTGGTCTTTCCGACACCTTCAAGTGGTCAGATTATTTCAACTACATCGTTGTAGATGGCCGCAATCTCGATGAAGGCTTACCGGGACTTCCTTCCAGTAACAGTGGCTTGTTCAGTTGCATAGCTCTCAGCACTCTGAATATGTTCTTGCGGACCGTCATGGCCTCCAAACTGTACTGAGCTTTGGAGGAGGGAGGCTGGTTTCCTTTTTCTAAGAAGAAGGGATCCAGTCCGAATCTGTCTTGGTCGTCTGTGTAGATCACCGTGGAGAAGTCCTCGAAATTTCCTTGTTGTTCCGAGAACTGCGACGCAATCTTTGAAACGGCTTCGTTCTTGATGGCTTTCATGTTTGAAACACCTTTTTCCATTAGAATTTCAAATTTCCTCCCAAATCAGAATCTACAATGATATCTACAACGAGACTCACCAACACCGACACCCAGACCGTCTAAAAGCACGAGAGAAGCACCGTGTACATATGCATCTCTAGGCGACAATTTCATTCTTTCTACTGATAGATTCATAAAGTCCACCCAAGCTAAGACGTCTCGTAACGACATCATATTCTTGTTGCGTTGTCTGGCGCCGAACCAGCGTACAAAGTCCAAGATATACTTGGAGGATCCTGCAAGGGAAGGGTGCTTCAGGCGTAATTCAATGATTTGTGCGAGCTCCTCCTCGTCGGTGACTGAGGGGATCCATATCTACAACGAGTCAATTTTGTATTGTCGATAAAATTTATTCTCGAAACATCTGACAGGGTTGTCACGGTTACAAACGCGATTGCGGCTATTTTTAGAAGTATATAACTCTTGATACTCAATTATTGATGACGTCATTCTCACCTCAGTGAAACGGTTACGCATAGCAGGAGACAATTCCTTCTTCCCAAAGTCTCCTCCGGGGTTCATCGTGGCCATGATCCTGAACCCTTCATGTCCGATGATCTCTTCTATATGTTCGCTTCCTTTCTCGGCCAACACCAACAATCTTCCGGGCTCCAGAACAGAGTTGAGACGTTCTAAAACGGCGTCTTCTGCGAGAGAGATCTCATCGATCAGGATGAGATCACCAGATTTCATGGCTTGGACGAGGGGACCGTCGTGCCAGAGGAAGAGGCTGTTGTACTGGTTGTAGAGGCCTTCCACCTTACCAATTCAGTCATCATGTTTCCATTCGTGGCGCGACGCCACATCATCACAGACTCTGAATTTCGACGAAATTTCAGGGAAATTTCAAAACACTTACCTCTTGCATAGATTCGACGTTCAAGTTCTCCGACTGTCTGATGTGCCCTAACATGGCCATCTTCTCCCTGATCGTCTCGAATGATCTCATGTCATCCAGGTATTCTTCGCCGAGTTTGAGGTTGTCTAAAAGACCCTCTATCCTGGATACGATCTCCGTATGTATTCTGTTTTTACCTCTTACAGGTCTCAGACCTGTCAAGTCTCAATATGGCGGGTTGTAGTGAGTCAAAGTGGTTTTGCGAGATGATGAAAAAGGATGACGTCATCACCTCCTAAAAAGTCGGCTGTCTCTGTGTGCTGATGACAATTGAGTATGTGCAGTTTCTGGCTGAGGACAGTGGATAGCATCTGGCATACCGTGGTCTTCCCCGTTCCCGTCTCTCCCACCAATAGAGCAGGTTCCTGAACATGTTCATCTACAACGCCAAAATTCTATTTGTACATAAAATTGTTTTGCAGTAATAATCTTAAAAATTCACAAAAATTCGACAAGTATCCCATCTACAACGAGTCATAAAATCTTACCTTGTACTTAAGACATTGAGACACAAGAGTGAACATCCTCTTCATGCTCTTCGTCCACACTATCCCGTGGAGGGGATTCGTCTCGTCCTTCTGCAGCGTCTCGTTCAAGCTGATGAAGAGAGGGTCTTGGTCACAGTTGTACAGCTTCTCGAGGTCTATCTTTGCCTTGCAATGCTTCTCCAGCGTTTGCTTCACAGTGACCTGATGATGGTGAGTGTGGCTGGTTGTAGTTGTATTTTAACATTTTTAAGAATATTTTCTGCGCAAAAGATCGTTGTAGATGGTGAAAAGTCTAAAAATAGATGGTCACCTTCTCTTCATCTCTTCTCAATCTCTCAGCGAGAAGCATATATCCGGTGTGTGCGAGCGTTTCCCAAGTATCAGGGTGTCGTTCTGCCCATCTGAACAGATCTCTCAGCGTGATATAACCGTGTTTTCCCGCGAAAACTGCGGTATTCTGGCGTTGAAGTTGTAGATCTTTGAGGATCTGCACATTGTAAACATACATCAGATCCTTACCAAAAACTCACCAAGACTAAAGCCTTGCAGAAACTCGGAGCCAGAGAACTTCTCCTCTCTAAGATAGTCTGCAGCTCGCTCTCTGGGATGTCATCCACGTGTAATTCCAGGAACCGATTTCGGAAAGCGCGGGAAAGCACCTTCCTGCCTCCGTACAGTCCGGGGGGGTTTTGGGTCGCGAAAAGCATGAACTCGGGGTGAGGAGTGATGTTTTCGTTGAGTTCGGGGATGAACAGTTGTCTGTTGTCGTCAAGGAGACGGTTGAGTGCTTCCAAGACCTTTGTAGATGGTCAGAAATCATTTCTATTGTGAGAAATATTTGTGAAAATCAAGTGTAAAGCTGCATTTTTCATACACCACATAACAAAGACATGAATTCACCTCAGAAGGGGCCAAGTTGAGTTCGTCCAACACAATCCAGTATCCCTTCCTCACAGCCTCCACTAGTATACCCTCTTGGAATACCAACTTACCCTTCTCATCAGACACATAGGATCCAAGGTATTCTTGGATGTCGGTGTGTTCGTGGTTATTGATTCTCACGAACCTGTGGCCGGTTTTTTTGGCGACATATTCCACCATGGAGGTCTTTCCGCTGGAGGTGGGTCCTGCGAAATTTCAGTGAAATCTCGGGGTTGTGGGTGTGTACCTTGTAATAATACCGGGTATTTCTTCGTTAGAACGGCACGGGCGAGGTTGTTGAGGTGCCTCTTGATGGATTCTGTCAAAATATATTTCTCCATGTTTTCCAACTCTAAAGGTCCCTGCTGGATCCAAAAACCTGTCCAAAATGTCATTCTGACGTGTCCTACTCGTTGTAGATGGACGTACCTTCGAATAAGATCCAGTTCTTGGAATCGTCCATGGGCTTTGCGGTGGGTTTCAAATTCGTTAAATTTCCAGAGTAGAGGTGCTTTCGGATCAGCGCTTGCATCTCTTTTGCTGAAGGCGCGTTCAACTGTGTCAAAAAACTCATAGAGAAACCTATTCCCATCAGAAAAAAACGATCGGCGTCGGGAATCGAACCCGGTATCTCACCTTCGTACAGCGCCCTCTCCAGCCCGTAGTCATTCGCGATTAATTTCGCGAATTCAAGAGATCTGCACAATGTTCTGAGACTGTAATGGGGTCTGTGATTTGCTCCATCAGCAAGGCTCGTCATGGCGAGCTGTTGTGCAGATTGGTAAAAGGTGACAATGTTCTTCACAAAGCGGGCTGAGTTTGGGACGGATTGTAGATAAGACAAGCAGATGGTTCGTAAGTCCTCTTCGCTGGTGATGTCTTCCACGTAAAATTCTGTGAACCTTCCGCGCAGACCTGTTGTAGTGAGACGTGATCTCATGGAGATTTCCTCCAAAAGTGAAAAAGAGTTCGTCACGAGGGCTTCCCAAGTGGTCTCC
>KV921119.1:38491-51801 GCA_002081555.1 Protostelium mycophagum | reverse complement strand
TAGCTGTGAACCACTGTGGCCACGCCGTTCTCTGCTTTTGCACGGTGAGCTAATTGATCCTCTGAAGAATGCAATTGACAAACGACAGGGAGGTCTCTGGTTGCCAATCTGGATCATTGCTTGCACTGGAAACGGATGTGAAAGACCTTGTGGATAACGAATTATTGATAAAATTTAACTTATCAACTTCACTCATCTATCCTTGTTTTATTCATCAGGGCAGACAGTTTATGTTGTTTCACTACTGTAGCTCGAATTTTGACATTCCGTCTCAGAATCTTGACACCTCACACGTGCAACCATGTGGATGTTAAGGTCGATCAACTGATTCATTTGCAGGACAGATGGAAAAATCAATAGTTGAAAATTTGTTGATCGTAAATTATGAGCTTGCTCCTGAAGGACAAAGGGGAAAATTGACCGCGGTGGGCCTGTTGTGGAGGTGCTCGGGATTTCTCTCTGCGATCTGCGATTTCCGATGTTTGTGGTGAGGAGTCCTCAAGATCCCCATCAAGCACACATTCTTCGCGTCCACAAGGGTGATTAGTTGTGTTGTAAGTGTCTGCTAACTCTTTAGGCGTCATCATACTTGCCGACCGACTGGCGATGACCTTCACATTGAGACAATAATGAAGCTCGCAAAGTCTCTTTCGAAAACAAATATTCGGAAGGATAAAGACAAGCATGAGTTAGGCCGCTCAGAAGCTGCCTCTGATGCAGAGTCAGATTCTAGTTCATTTAGCTCATTTGGCGGTTCATCAAATACAGAATCAACAAAGAGTAAGGGTTGGAGCAGATTCACTTTAAGAGGAAGAAAGAAGAGCACAGAAAAAAAGTTTGACGATAATACCTCGGTTGCCGATGTGGACGAGTATTTCAACTCAACGTCCTCGAGATCATCCAGATCATTATCTACGGCAAGCTTGCCACCAAATGATGGCTCTTTTGGGCCATCCTCCCCAGAAATGGAGGATGCTAATGTTTATGTTCCACCAGAGATAGTATCACCACCGCGAGAGCCACCAAAAAAGAAGGAAGAACCAAAGGTTAGTGATATGTTCAGAATCATGAAAATTTTTATTTTTTGATGGAAGGAACTTCTCAACTGCATGATATCAAACATCTTTACGCCATAAATTTCTTAAACGGTAATCGTGTCACTTCTCTGACTTGATCTCCAAATCACTTACCCTGATATGATCTTTTCTGAATGTATTGTGAAGGTAATAAAAACAAAAAGAGAGCGAGAGAGGCCTGCAGAGGACGTACCACGTCTAAATGGTGTGGACCGTTTCATCTCTTATTTCTTTGTGCTAGGTTGTGGAAAGACATTAGAGGCTATCTCCAGAGGCCCCACAGGTACCATCACATCACAATCACATTTTAGACTCTTCATTCCATGTCATTAATGCCTTAAAATTTTTAAGAGGTTTATTTGATGATCGTGTGACGAACATCACTAATCAGATGTGATGTCTCTGCTTCCATCAGAGAAGATAATCACGGTTGTAACCGTCCTAAAATCCGGTATATACCGCGCACGTTGCAAGCGCAAAAAATTCTTGGAATTGGAATTACAGCTGCATGAGTCTCTCGTGTTGGCGGCTTTGCCATAATATAAATACTGCACAAATCCGCACGCGCTTTAACACAACCACCATAAAGAAATATCCTTCTCTACAAGCATAATAACACTTTTCACAATCGAATATTGTAGAGATTGGAGAAAATCCCAGTTTGCGGTAGCGAACACGTTAGTTACCGAGAATCTTACCGTGATTTGGGGAATTCGACCGACTCTACGATTATTTGTTATTTTTTATGGGCTTTGCACAGATTGTAAAGACGTAAAGATCCTCCGATTCCTGGAAAGCCGATTTCATTCGTTTGAAACGTTAGATCTGACTGGTTGTAGAAGAGCCAGATCCTATGAAGAGATCGTACAAAGGGGAGATCTTGGATCTATTTCCATATAGTAACAAGGAGGACCCGTTCCCAGAACACATGTGGATGGTGAATTTTCTTCAATTTCTACTGAATTTTCTGCGAAAATTCAACACATTTATATTTTGATAAAAAAACACGGCGAACGTTCTTCGACATTTCCAGTAATTTTCTGAGAAATTTCAGTTCTGCCAACCCCAAGGACTGACACTTCGCAACCATCCCTTTGAACCTACCTGTTTTCCTTTTATTCTGACCTCCTCAACTGGTCAGAGGCTCCATGGTTACGCCCTCATTTTCCCGGAAATAGTTGCCATAGAAACGCTCAAATCGGTGTTTGACACCCCCCCGACGAATCCGATTTACGCGCCAAAATGTGTTTGTATACTCTCACACTGGCCGTTTTATTCTGCGTTCCGGGAATGGTCACGTGACCTGTTTAAAAAGTACGCGTCACAACCCGCTGTGACGCAAGGATCCTTAGGTAAAATTCGATGAAAATT
This sequence comes from Protostelium mycophagum, assembly GCA_002081555.1. Lineage (NCBI taxonomy): Eukaryota > Evosea > Variosea > Protosteliida > Protosteliaceae > Protostelium > Protostelium mycophagum. Next base: position 49,354 of record KV921119.1, on the reverse strand, counting down.
GAAAAGTCGCAAATCTATGAAAATGCGTAAATTTCTGAGAAATTTTTAGGACGATTCGTGAACTCTCTGGAGATGACTATTATTAATTTTACGATGAGGACGCCCCTCCCTCCCCCCAGGCAAGTCCCACTTGATTTTTTCTGTCGCTTGCAGATTTTTTATCTTGACAGATTTTATTATTGAAGAATGTGTAATCTCTCCAAGTGTTTGCGGCTCTGCCGCTCAAAATTGCCACAAAAATATATAAATATATTTTACACCACAAGACACATTGACATTTCGGTATACTTTTGGAGTATTAACAAAAATAACTACTAAATGATCTATTTTAATTTTATTATTGAAAAGACCAGAAATATCAAAGTTCGAGTGAATCTGGGTGGGGACAGGATGATCATTGTAAGCCGCCCCATGCATTTCCCCCTTGCAGAGGTGATATACTCGAAATTTCACCGGAATTTCACGGAGATTTCGGATACTGAAGTAGGCAGTTTCCTCTGGGGGACTTGTTCAGAGTGTTGGGATTGACGAACACGCTCAAATTGTTTCTATGCGTGTTGATAGAAGAAAAGGTGAGTCATCACATCTACAACCAGCCATTTTCAAAAAAATAGAACAACACAAATCCAAAAATATCAAGTGTAAAATTAATTAAAAATTGTATTCAATAGTATATAAACAATCAAATGTATTCCTTATATTTATGTACTCAGGTGGTGTTACTATCTAGGTCATACTCGCTTCTCACATTTGTGTGCGAAACAATTCAGACGATATTGTTTCCTTTCAACTGGCCACATGTTTACGTACCCATATTACCGGAGAACTTGATAGAGTTCACTTACTCTCCCACTCCGTAAGTAGAGATTTCGAGGAAATTTCCCGATTTGAAGACCTGAAATTTCTGGATTTCTCGAAATTGAAATTTTTTGAGGCAGAATACGATTTTTCTAATCTTTTTGCGACTTTTAGTCACGTGATCGGAGTTTCGGAGTTATTGACATGTTTAGGTATATATTGGGTATCCACAAGGACTACAGAGGAATAGACCTTGAGACCATAAAACAGGTGATTCTCCTCGAAATTTCACGATTCATCCAAGTTGGGAGATTGATATCATCAGGATGCGGTGGTTGTAGATTTAGAAGAGGGGACAATTGTTTGCCCTCGTCCAATACCCTCTTTTACTGAACCTTGCTATGCTGTAAGATTTTTTAATATATTTTGTTTAATCTTATTATATTTATAAAAATATTGATTTTTATTTAAATACAGTTTATTTTATTTTCCATTCGATCTTTTTTATTGTGAAAAAACAGAAAATTTGTGTTTTTTGAAATTTCACTGAGATTTCTAGGTTTTACGTAAGGATCTACAATGGGCGTTTTATTCCGATGTGATGTCATTGGACAACCCCAACTTCAGTCCTCTTCATGATTCTACCTCAACGTCAGCCATGAATCTCAACGGGTATTTGAATTTCAAATTTCCCGCCAAAACTTACCGTTGTAGGACAATACAATGCATATTCTTCAGGTTCTTTGCGTCACTGATGCGTAATTACCGTGATTATATGATGTACATAAGAGTATTTAAAAAACCCGTTGCTATTTTCGATACAACATTATTTTTAGCCACAAAAGTGGGGTCGAAGGTGAGAAATTGTTTCTGGCAGGTTGTAGATTGAAAATTCCAGGAATTTTTCGAGTCGTTCATGGAGACACAAGCCTTCAGCATATATTTAGATGAGCACAATCAATTGAACCCATCCTTATTGGACGAATGGATCGACCAAGAGGCAAGTTTCGTTCCGTTGAACCTTCCCATCCGAATGAAACCCCCTCATTCCGTTGAAACCGAGTTTCATACGAATGAAACTGACGAGTTGTAGTTGTATGACGTGTCCATAAAGAAGATTATTCCTCATTATAGTCCGTCCTATGTTGGTAGAGACAAGCCTACAGAGTCCGTAACTATACCAGAAATGCAACCTTCACCACCACTACCACGTATGTCTTTACATCTCCTCGTTCGGTCATCTACAACGAGCACATTTTTATCCTGAACTCTTCTGAATTTTGTGACAGCGAATACCACACCGACACCGAATACAACGCTCAGTTTCCCACGATTGAACATGCAGTTAATGGAGAAGCATTATGGTACCAAGCCTATTGCTATTGGATTCAAATTACAAGATGTCTCACATCCAATATGTAATAATTACTCCAAATCGTAAGTTTCCAATTCCAATTATCGGAAAACTCCTTGAAAATTCCATCAAAAATCTTATTCCGAAATTCCCACGAAATTTCAAGGAATAATGAATCCCAGCGACATGATTCAATCCGAACCCTACCTGCCATTCGGAGATAAAGAGGACACCAGAGCCCGAGATATCATCGATGTATTCGTCAAAAACTTACGTTCCGGAAAAATCACGGAAAAACAGACCGGAGCTGGAGATCTTGGACTTGTTGAAATTTGACTTTGCGAGGACACATTTCGCCAAGGCAATTGATCCAGAAGTGGATGTGGTCAATATCCAACTCACTACAGAGTGTTTCCATCAGCTGAGGGAGGTGAGGATGTTTGTTTTATCTTATCGTTGTGTTTGTCTTCCTTTGTATGAATTGTTATTTTTATATTTATATTTTTTATGTTTTGATTATGGTTTTAGAGATATGATGAAATATGATTGTGTTTTGCAGCAGAGCTGCAGTACTCCAAAATACCATAGTCTTCTGTACAACCGTGTTGATCTGTGACAACGCTGTTGTAGATCGTATTGTAGATGTACCGCAGCTCCGCTGCATTCAAAAAATCTTAACTTATTGGACAGACTCGAGCATATTTCCGGAACTCTCCGAAATTTCATTGAAATTTCACCAGGTGCTGGACGCGGCGATGAGAGAAGCGAGTAATAATGCTGACCACCATTCACCACGATATATAGTACAGTCATTATTCACTTATTGCCATATTGAAAATGGTGCCGAAGTCTTTTTATACGTGAGTTTATTATTTTTATTGAATTGATTTTAATTTATTTAATTTTAATATTATTTGATTTTAATTTATTTGGGTTGACAAGATGTAGAGTTTGATGCGCAGGCACGATCAAATCTGGCAGAACAACCGTTTCTGGGAAAAGACTTATTTCGGTGACTTTTCCTCGGAATTTCCCACCCGAATTTCACTGAAATTTCGCAGAGACGATCTCTACCGTGTGGAAGAACTTATACGGTAACATTCGATTGAAAATGTCACTGTTCCAAGACAAGAGCGAAGACGAGCAAAATTCCATAATTAAGAACGAGGAAGACACAATATTCAGATACCTGTCACAATTCGGTGAGATTTCATTGAAATTTCGTATTCTGGGGTGTCTTGAAATTTCACTGAAATTTCGCAGCCTTCAACATGATCAATCTGGGGGTTGAAAGTGATTTGACGCGGAGATTTCTGTACAAGATGTCATTTTAATATTATTTGATTTTAATTTATTTGGGTTGACAAGATGTAGAGTTTGATGCGCAGGCACGATCAAATCTGGCAGAACAACCGTTTCTGGGAAAAGACTTATTTCGGTGACTTTTCCTCGGAATTTCCCACCCGAATTTCACTGAAATTTCGCAGAGACGATCTCTACCGTGTGGAAGAACTTATACGGTAACATTCGATTGAAAATGTCACTGTTCCAAGACAAGAGCGAAGACGAGCAAAATTCCATAATTAAGAACGAGGAAGACACAATATTCAGATACCTGTCACAATTCGGTGAGATTTCATTGAAATTTCGTATTCTGGGGTGTCTTGAAATTTCACTGAAATTTCGCAGCCTTCAACATGATCAATCTGGGGGTTGAAAGTGATTTGACGCGGAGATTTCTGTACAAGATGTCATCCATCTCCGGAATGCAAGACGATCAGTCCAAATTATTGTTCCAGCTCCATGCCAACATGGCGAGAGCTAATGACATGATGACAGATGACATTCCGCTCAATCAGACGATGGCGGATCTGGATGTCAAATTCAAAAAGGGAGATGCTTACGTGTTGACTGGTTATGATTCCAGGAACAGGGATAAATCTACAATCGAGGGAAGATCCCTCTTTGACCAGTTTATTGAATCTAAAGAGGAGAAGGAGAAGGTGAGATCTACCCATTTGAAAGTTGAATTTTGGCGGGAGATTTGAACTGAAAAAAGATGACCGTTATGATACATTTGAATTCGTATTTTGGCGGGAAATTCACCCTATCAGGTTTCTACAGGGTCCAAATTAACCAAGATGATGAGTATGTTTCAGAAGCAGGGCGCTGAGAAACAAAAGTTTTCATTCGAGAATACAGAAAGAAGAGACGAATGTAACGTAAAAACACTCAAAGGACACACAGAAGGTGAATTTCCTCGAAATTTCATCGAGATTTCCTTTAAGATTTCCTCGAAATTTCACTGAAATTTTGCGTGAAAAAAGTTGAGAGAATTTCGCTGAAAATTCACTAGGAGTTCTGGCAGTGGCTTGTCAAGGTCCGATCGTCGCATCAGGCGGCTGGTAATTTCTCCGAATTTTCACTGAAACTTCACCATCATTTTCTCCGAATTCTCACTGAAATTTCCAGTGATTCCACAGTTCGTGTCTGGGACGCCAGAAATGGAAGTTGCACCTCACAATTGGTGGATCACGGAGGTTGGGTCAACGTGATGTCATTTTTAGACGATACGAGATTGATCTCTGGCTCTTATGACAAGTCCATAAAATTATGGGATGTCACGAGGGGCGGGAAGGTGATGAATTCAGTTGAAATTTCGGAAATTTCTGTTGAAGATTCAAAGTGTTTTGGGCGTTCTCAAGTGTTTTTTTACTTGAAAACCACCAAAAATGATTCAAAAATGACTCAAAAATGTTGTGAAATCCATTTTATTGCCACAAACTGCCAAAAACACGCACAAAAAGCAACCAAGAATTATTAAAATAATCAGGTGTTCACAATTAGAGGCCACAAACTGAGTATAAGCTGTTTGCAAGTGAAGGAACAGAGGTTCATTCTTTCAGGCTCATTCGACAATTCTATTTATGTGAGTTCATTCTTCTTTTTAGAATTCAAAAATCAAATACGGTGATTTGGCGCCAAAACGTGATCTCTGACGAAAAATCGAAAATGAATTCGTGCGTAGTGTAGATGTCGTTGTAGACTGAAGATTATTTTTAATTTTAAATTAGCTCTGGGACACGCGAAACCATCGGAAACCAGCGGCTTCTTTTATCGGGCACACCAGCCCGATAACTTGCCTGGACGCAAACGACAATATTCTATTGTCGGGCAGTAGGGATTGTAAATTGAGACTTTGGGACCTTCGTACAAACAAATGCATCAAAATCATGGAGGAACACACAGGTGAATTTTCATTGAATTTTCAGATATCAAATGAATCAACTCGAGATTTAAATATTACATTGCGCGCCAAGAATAGAAGTAGACACAATTGACTCGTTGTAGATTGGATCAAATGCTGCAAATTGGGACAGCACCAGATTTTTTCAGGCTCCTCCGACACAACCGTCAAGATATGGGACACCCAAGGAAAACTGGAGAGGTCTTTAGAGGGCCACACGGGTGTCGTCAATTCGCTGGCTGTGGACGACAAGTTCCTTTACTCTGCAAGTCAAGATGCGACGGTTAGAGCGTGGGACTTTTTGAATGGTGACTGTGTCGAGTGCTGGGACGGGCACGCAGAGGAGGTCTGTTTCATTTGAATTTTGAAAAAGTGGTTTTGGCGCGCTGCTGGAAGAATGGATCATTCGAGATCGTGCAGACGTGATGGAGATGGGATTTGCATGATTAATAAGGAACAGGTTGTGTCGATTCTGCCGTTCCAAAACAAGGTGGCGAGTTGTTCATATGATCAGACGATCCGTCTGTGGGATCCTTCGCCCAACAACGGCACGACTTCAACGGGCAGTGTCTTCACCGGACACTCTAGCAGAATCCATGCGCTCGCGACAACAGAGAACAAGATTATCTCTGGCAGCTGGGATGGTATCGTGAAGATCTGGGAGTTTCCTATGGACAATTGTTAAAGATCGAAAAGACTTTGCATTTTCTTTTCATGAGATGAACAGACATTTTCGAGTGTTTATATGACAGACGATCACTTGTGCATCTTCTTGATGGTCTCTACGCTCTCCTTCTGGAGTTCTTCGGTGGATTTGGCGGGTGCTCTGTCTGCCTTAACATTGGCCTCAGAGTTTGAGGCGATCTTTTCGTTCCAGCCCTTCTGCTCTGGGATGGTGTCTGTGTGCTTGCCTGCCAACCTTTAGATGATTGTCTGACGTCATCGATGTATGATCTCAAAATGTTAAAAAACAGACCTTTCAGGGTGGCTTCCTTCTGTTTGTCTGTCTCTTGCTTTTGTCCAGGCTTGTTTGGGTTGTTTGTTTCGGGGTCGTGAGTGAGGTTTCTCTTTGGGGTGACCATCGCGGTCTTGCGAAGTGGTGTTCCAGAGGTGGCTCTTCTGGCCATAGAGAATGTCTTTGCTGCCAACATGTTGCGTGCGTGTGTGTTCGTTTTTCTTTTGCCACCAGATGATGCACCATAGTTGCTCGGAAATTTCGATGTGTAATCACGATCTTACGTATGGTGGATGCTGGACCGGACAAGAGCACCAACACTGGGACTGACAGATGAGTCACATATCCTTATATGGATGAGTCTGAGCATAAAGGGAAGAGTAAAAACATCTCAGGTGATGGTGGTATTCGAATATGCCATAGATTTCTCAAAAATTGCGGACCTTCCCAGGCGTTAATCCATTTACGGTTGGCTACCGTGGTTAACCAAAACCTTCGCTTGGCCAAATTCACAGGAGAGTACCACAAGCACAAACACACATGGATATTCAGAAGTTATTGTGCGAAACCTCTGAGATACCCAAACTTGAGCCATATTCATCACCGATGATCAAGAGACATACACCAAAACAAACGCGGCGGTTCTCTGTCTCTCCCGAGCAAAGGAACATCTTGCTGTCTGTCTTTAAAACCAACAAATATCCGTCTGCTACCTTGCAGATGGCACTCGCAAAACAGTTTGGGACATCACATAAGCATATTCAAAAATGGTTTCAGAATAGAAGAGTAAGGAGTCCAGAAGAGTATGTCGATCGATCATCATCGCGCTCATGTGAGGTATTGACCTCTTTAGGGAAACATAGCAGGTCGAAATATCAAGATAGTTGTCATAGTATTTCGCCCTGTCGCACCCCCTCGAGCTGAATTAATGAAAGAGTACAGTACTTAATATCGTCTTTATACAGGATGAAATGCAAAGACCAGCCCCTCCATCCACTTCTGAAGCAGCGAATTTTCACCAACAAATACAGTTCTCGTCAATGCACCAGCAATGAGTACAGCTCCAACAGCCAAGAAGGTGTACTCTAGTTGCCTCATCTGTCCTGTCGTCTCCACTTCGCTCTTAGTCGATATGATGAACGGCTTTTTGTCAGAAGTTCCACTCACAGACAACCCCCCCAACTCGTTTTTCGAAACTTTACCGACCTGCGAAATTAAGACACAAAGATGATGGTGTTTGACGAACCACAAACAGAGTACATCCAGCTTCCATGTAGTGCTCGATCGACTGGAAAGGGTCAAAATAGATTCATTTAGATATTAAATCCTTCAAAGCTGAGAAGATCGGAACTTCTAAGTTGGAAAAACAAACAATTTTCAAAAATATTGTGATGTTAGAGATCGATAGAATGACACTCACCGAATAGTAATCTGATTTATCCAAATTAAGAGTGGCACCGTCGGTAGAAAGAATGGCTCTCTCATCCCCATCTAAAAAGAAAATGTGGGTCGGAACATCCTTAGTAGAGAGGAATGGCGTAGACCAGTGACGTACTCTCCATAATAATACATTCTTTTTCGATAACTATATTGTCCATAAGCCATTAAATCCATCGCAGGGAGATTACCGGTGATGTTAGATAACGATCGCTTTCAACTCTGCCCGTAATTCTGCAATAGATCGACTCGTTTGTGTCAAGTGTTGAGCTGAGTTCAGATAGGCGGCGTGTTGGCGCGGCAACAATATCTCTCAGATTATGATGATAGAGCGCACCCATTGCCAAAGACCCACATCCTAAGAGAGTGACACCCGCAGCGGCTAGTCTTGCGTATGTCGCTGCATCAACATTCATGTCGAACATATCGGGATGCGATTGTGATCATCAACCCGAACATTCCCTCGTTGTAGAGTGACATTTCAGGAACTTTCTGTTTCCAGGCCAAAAAACAGCCTCTTTCCAAATGAACAACAGAAAATGAAGAGGCTCCTGGTATTCTCTATCTTCACAAGTTGTGGCGGATTCAGAATTGGTGATCGCTTTATCACCAATACCAAACGAAAAGAGCAGGGATATGTCAAAGTGACGCAACCCTTTCATGTGATATTTAGTAGTTATTCTTCGATCACTCGGTGTGTCTCAGAAACAGCTGAAATCAACACGAAGGCATTTAGAATGTTTCTGGAAAATTTTCCTCAAATTTAATCTCTCTTTCGTTGATCAAGTTAAGAAATTTAATAAATAAAAATTCACAACTTCTTCTTCCTTTATTAATACTTCATCCCAGGATGTTGCTGAAGACAAGATACTTTCTGTCTGAATTAATGAGCAGCATGGAGTTATGAGAATATAACTTCAACATACATTGATGTTGAGGAAACGTTATGACACAGCGATGTGTTCATTAAGCTCTCCTTTCCTCCAGGAACGTTATAGATCTTGTTTAAATCATCTTCGAATGTGTTGTGGTATGCCTGCCTTGCGGTTGTTGATCATCAACTGATTGAGGATGTGATGCTTCCTCGGGTTCAGTTTCGGTTGATGTTCTTCGTGTTTGGATGTTTTTGTGCTGATAAAAACAAAAGAATCATTCTCTCAACCATTGACACCTTCTGTTGTTTGGTTGCAAAAAAATGATATTAATACTGTTTGTTTGGTTAAATTGCAACGGAGATTTTTTGGCGGGAAATATAACCGTTTTGAATTTGAGAAAAAATTTTCCTCATCAGATCGACCAACGGCAACCCGGAGCGGCAACACAAGATGCTTGACTGTCTTCATGTGAGTCTCTAAGACTAAATATACTTTATCTTTCATTTACCTAGAGAAGAGGTCTTTCTTTTCTCACTTTTTCTCATATCGATAATGAAATGGGAGAGAGTTCATATTTACTCATATTTATCTCTATTCAATCTGGACTCTTTCCTTTTTACCCAGAGCGGACCTCGTAAGAGATGCTTGGTTAACTTAACTAACTTCTTTTAGATTCCATGTGCCCAAGCATAGTAATGCATCATAGCCGGAACTCTGCTTCCCAGACTCAGATGGATCATATGGAGATTTGTATATCATTTCATATCGAGAGACCTTTCAGATCCCGCCTCGAGCACTGTGAGCCAAACAAGAAGGTCTTTAATTTAGTTCGATCGTTCTCGTGATCTATCATCTCTGATAAGGTTTAGACAGACTCAACCTTAGAGCCTGACGACTTGATGAAGTCGTGATTAAATGCCCAGGTTTCATTGCAGAGTTCCAGCCGGAGATGGGTATCCGCATATGCGAATGTGATTTATCCCTCCGTCACCCAGTCATCTATGCCACTTCTTCGTACCAAATACTTCCTCCTCCCGGAATCGCCTCACAACTTTTCGTTTGGTGATTGAGCAATGGATCAAAGACATTGATGATCGTCCGACCTGTGCTGACGCTGCACCAGGCCTTAAAGTGCCAGATATCACCCGCCGAAATCAGAGAAGAATTCCACTCTCTCATTCGGATAGTACAGCAACAACCAGCGATAATAGTGCTCATCGACTTCAAGCGTCTCTGTGGTCTTGCAGCACAGCACGGAGGGATGGCGCAAGTAGATAGACAACGAACGGATGGTCTGTCACGTGACATAATTTCGTATCAACATCTCCCCGACATGGCGCAATTGGTAGCGCGGTAGACTGTAGTAGGTCAGCTGTCATCTATAGGTTCCTGGTTCGAGTCCGGGTGTTGGGACTTTTGCCATTTTGCTTTTTTTATGGACTCTTTTCTTCGCACAATCCATTTCAGGTAATGAAACCGATTCGAGAATATTTTATTTTTACACATTTTCTGCAGAGATTTTTCCGAAAAAAATATCGGAATTTTCGTTACCAAAAATATTTTAGGTTGTATTTTTGGAGCAAAAAAATTGTCGCGTGTAGAATGTGCGTTTCTAATCTATGTCCTACATTGCAGAAGTGATGCACTGGGAAGTCTCCGCATAATTAATATCTACAATGAAGTGTGACACCAAATATCATTTCAATGGTATCACATGCATCCAATTACATCACACCAAACAAAAGTAAAATACGGTCAAGTCGTGCTTTTTGTGGCAATACAATTTCACAGGCCACTCTCTAGGTGGCAACATCCAATCATTTTGAAAGTCTCACAAGGCTTCAATCATCCGGTGATGAAGAGTCATACGTGGTCGCAAATATCCCGAGTCGGTTTTCAAGTCCGCCACGACCAGCGTACTTCAATTCTAATAAAAATTAGAAGCTCCCTATCATGTGCACGAGTTCAGTCATCAGAACCTTCGAAAAAAACACTCCCTGTGTCCAGTGAAGGGAGGGATGTTTGGTTGTGGCTATTGATTCGGGACGCAAACACTTTCCGACACCGCCCGACGTTCATCACGTCAGCAACTTTCGGTCACCCCGTGCAAGGATCGTGGTACCATGCCACCGGAAGAATGTTTTCGCCTTTTCACGGTTTTTCTGCCGTGTTTCTGTCCAGCGCAAGAGCAAAATTC
>KV921119.1:17971-38391 GCA_002081555.1 Protostelium mycophagum | reverse complement strand
GTTCTGGATCCAGACAGACCTCATTGTTGCATTGTCAACAGTGGAAATAGCGGTTAACGCAGATCTCCAATATCATCTGCAGTAAGAAGCACAACTTTTGCTTTAACCGCTATTTCCAATCACAATGTTTGTGACAACACAACAAATGCTTCAGAGTTCTTCTGTCCAAGGGAACCTCAGTGTGAGAGAATTTTTCTGCCTCATCAAGAATAAGGCCTGTGTAGCCGGAGTGCCTGAGGACATCAAGGTGTACTTCTTTTCCTAAGGGCTGAATAAAGATATCATTGAACGTGTGGACCACATGGAGTGGGAGTTGGTGGGGGTTTTGAACCTTGATGCTTGCTTCAGATTAGCTAAAAATGCGGAGAAACACATTCTCAACATCAATGCTCACAACTTCAAGAAGGGGTTAAGCAAATTGTCAAGGATGCCAAGCTTTCTGTTGCTAAGTCTGTAAAAGTGATAGGGAATAATAAAGGAAATTCCCATACTCAGAATTATTCTGGACCAGCAACTTTCAGTCACCCTGTGCAAGGATCGTGGTACCATGCCACTGGAAGAATGTTTTTTGCCTTTTTATGGTTTTTCTGCTGTGTTTCTGTCCAGCACAAGAGCAAAATTCAAAACACAACAAAGCATGAGATGGGAAAACAAAACAGACAGAAGGAGCAAGAGCAACTTCATTCTAAAGATGGGGTAGACAGTCGTCTGATGACAAGTCTAAATGCTTCAGACAATGGATTTTGGGAGAGCAAGAGAGTATTTCTGGGAGTTGTTTCTGAACTGGTCTCCACAATTGATCTGTTGTTAGGATTGATATGTTATGCTACCGTGACCTTGAATTTCACCGTGATAGCCGTTTTCTATTGGCCAATGCACACGATTGCCACAAAAGTGATTGCACCTTTGCTGCGCCACTATCAAGATGGGCCAAGATCGAGTAAGTCTTCTTTGAGTGACTAACTCACACATGAAGAGGTATTTGGCATACCCACCCATCCCTGGGCCCTGAAGAGGTATTTGGCATACCCACCCATCCCTGGGCCCTCTTGATGACTTGAATTTCACCGTGATAGCCGTTTTCTATTGGCCAATGCACACGATTGCCACAAAAGTGATTGCACCTTTGCTGCGCCACTATCAAGATGGGCCAAGATCGAGTAAGTCTTCTTTGAGTGACTAACTCACACATGAAGAGGTATTTGGCATACCCACCCATCCCTGGGCCCTCTTGATGACATCTTTCAAAGCATCGTAGACAGGTTAGTACCGGACATTTGAAATGATGACACGAGAAGGTACGCATCAGAGACGGAAGTAGAAGAGTTGTTCGAAGAATTACAGCGACCTCCGCATCTCAGGCAATATTCTACTGCTGTGTGCAGGTTCCTGTTGATTATCAGCGCTCTTGCTTACCAGAGGGGCAGGAAGGTCAATCAGACTCTGGATGCATTGGAGACGGTACCATTCTATATCTAAAGCAGGGACTCAGTGATGCAGGTCTTGAACGCCAAGATATCCGTAAAGAGAACAGGAACCTTTGCAGCCACGATTCTCATCTTGCACATTGAGAGACAGAGTCCCAAAAATTTAGAAAGACCCATCATCGTATTATCGTTCAAAGGTGACTCATCATTTCGTTCACATGAATGATGGTCAAAGGTACGAGCCCCTTGGACGCCCTGGAATGGTTCAAAGACTTCAGTTTTAGAAGGGTAGGATCATCACAACAAACTTTGGATCTCAATCATTTTCAGACCGTGGCTCCCTATGCGCTTCTTCCCGGGTTGATTCATGCTGGTTTTTTCTACGCATTAGGCTGGCCACAAAAACATCAGAAGGGTGGGCACAGTCATCATCACTCACGCATTGACTGCAACAGAAGAGGAGGATTCTTGGCACAAGCTGAACTCCTTGGCGTCAGAGTATGTGGAAGGCATATCAAAGGAAGAAGACATATGTCATCTCTGGATCACGGGCCACTCTCTTGGAGGTACATCTTCCATCGCACCTGCAGGACGCGCTCATCTGTCCACAGGTGCCACTAGCGCCATCTTTAACTCCATACTGTTATGGAGGAAACACGCAGGATGGAGCAGGATGAACCCGGCGACCGAGCCCAAATGGGCCGATAAGTAGACCAGATGAAGAAAATTTAATCTGACGAATATAGGTGTATCTTGCACGGATGTTACACATTTGGACAGCCCAGAGTGGGCGACTCGGACTTCCGCCAAGCCATTAGGCAAGCCTTGGACGTGGAGCAAGTGGTCCATTTCAGGTCCTTTTGTGGTGACACATCCCGGGACTGACACACCCAGAATCGCAAACAATCTTGACCCAGTTCCACACGTGCCTCCTGGTGACAGGTCTGGTATTTCTCGATATATATCATCTAAACCGTTCAGGGACCTCCTTAAATATGGCCGCAAAATCTCCAACTGGGTGAGCTCGCTTCTGAATGGTGAGTCCAACACAAATGTAAGAGCAAGCCTCAGGGTCCTGACTGAAAGACTTCAGAAATGCCGGATGGATTGTGAACCTTACAACCATCTGGGAATCTCCACTCTTGATTACGAACATGTCGGGACTTGTGTCCACCTTCAGAGCAGGCAATTGGATGGCGCGGTGAGTGTGGTGTAAAGAGACGCTCTTGACCTCCTGACAGGCAAGCCTGTTGCGTAAAATAGCATCGATGACTTTGATTTGGGATCACGCACCCCGAGAATACCTGAGAGGGATCGACTTCAACACTTCTAGAGGTCTGGAGGAGAAACTGACACAAGGGGGCCAACATATAGAAGATAAGATGAAGATCACATCCAAGCTGGGTGTCAGCCTGCTAAACCATTGTGGTGCGAATATATCTGTTGCTTAGATAAACTTGGTGATTCTCCTTTGTTGCTGACTGGCTATTTCTTCACACTGATGCGGAAACAAAGTATCGCGGACATGATGATGTCTATCACATTCCAGGCAATGTCCATCACATTCCAGGCCTCTTCAAGCATTGTTGTGTCATGTTGATTTGTCACAATCAATCACATGACTACTCAGAATTTATTTATCAGATACAAAAAATTGGTTCAAAAGGTGGATTGTGAAATTGACATCCAGGACAACATGCTCCAGCTCCAGTCTTGTCACGTTGTTATAGTTCCTCTCTAAAAGATCATCCAGTTCTAAAGTGAATTTGTTCACGGTGAGCCCTGCCATCTTGGCGACGATGTTGAATGAGCCGATCTCTTCTGATGAAATGTAAAAGATGGTCTTTTTGGCAGATAGAGAGGGGACGTCTGAGTCGATGATGACGCCCTTCTTTTGTAAAGCGGCATAAGAGAACTTTAGAGGTGCAGCATGTGATCCGCTCTGCATCTTTCAGTACATCTCAAACAAACTTTAAACTGAGATGAATGATTTACAAATAGTTATTGTGTTACCTTTGGACTCTTTGGATGAGACGGTTTCACGTATTGTTTCTGTTTGCAGTTCTGGAGATAGTTGTTATACTGAGCTATCTGCTCTGTGAGGTATTTCTGGTGTCTTCTGAGCTGCCTCGTCGTCTGCGTCAACCTCTTTATCTCCTTTCTCTGCCCCTCCCGAATCTTCACTCTATTTGCCACCTTGAAATTTCAGTGAAATTTCAAACAAACTTCTCAGAAGATTCTCTGAAAGAGCGAAGAAAATTCACGAAAAATCACCTCCAGTGCGACCTGGTGCATGAAGGATTTGTGCTGATCGTTTTTTTCGACCGAGCCGATTTCTTCCAGCTCCTGCAAGTTCTGGCGCAGTGTAGATATCATATTGTACATCTCGTCGTCCTTTCCTTTGGCGTACTTCTCCCCGGCGTCCAGAATGTCCGTTAATGTCTGACCTTTGTCTCGTTGTAGAGGGATCAACCTGAAACTGGATATGACGAGTTCTTTTGTGCGGGCTAAGAGAGAGTCCTCTGTCGTTTCTTCTGTTTCAAATGAATCAAACGATCCAATATTTTTGGCGGGAAATTTCGGTTTTGAATTTTGAAAAGGACCGTGAGTTTTCACGAGTCTTGACTTTTCGAAATTCGTTGAAAATCAAATACGTCCATCTACAACTCACCCATCTCGACAGACTTGTAGGGTATTAACGTGAGATTCATCTCTCTGTCATCGCCCTCCTGAATCACAGGCACGTTCTCCAGATTCTTGAGTATCACGCGCAGTGGGTCGTCCTCATTTGGCGACAAGACATCTGCGTGGTGGACTAGACGTCGGTGTGTCTGGGCGATCTCGTACAGAGAGATCAGAATCACCGGGCGGGTCTTCTGGGTGAGTTCCATGTACCTATCTACCTTCTCTTGGTGAGTAATTCGCTCGAATGATCTTGTGACAATGAAGTTGTATAAAGTAGTGGAGATGTCAAGTGTTTGTGCAGTGTATATCTTTTGTTGTGGTTGTCATTGTAGTCGTGATATGTGCCTAATGATCCCGTTGATTATGCCAATGTGTATATTTGCATCATCATGATGATGGATGCTGTAATTAACAAAAAGTCTGTTTCATTTCGACCGGCTTTGCCACAACACAATATCAACACCTTTCTGCCATGACATCTCAATAACAATCCATGACATCTCAATAACAATCCATGACATCTCAGTATATTCTAAGAGAAAGGATCATGACATCTCACCTGCAGAAAATCGTCGGGATCGGCAACTTCAGTGAGTGCCTTATACCAATCCCTCACTCTCTGTAAATTCTTTTCGATGAACCCGTTCAGCGGCAAGAAAAATTGGTCCTGTTCCCGGAACAGTGCCAGATTGAAAAGGTTCTGCAGAACACGGGACACGATGAGGAGGTTCTTAATGACGAGGGGGGTGGGGAGCTGATCCACAAATCCATACTCGTGTGGAGACACAACGGCCACATTGATGAATCGGTAATAAACGATATATCCGATGATCTACAACCAGTCAAAATTATATTCTCAGTGATAGCGAAAATTCGGGGGAAATTCAGCGGAAATTTCTTGGAAAATCACCTTGAGAACGTCATCTTTGATTGCGTTGGGAAATCTGTCATATGAGATAAAGAAGATCTGCTTGCAGATCCATCTGAGACCGTAGGGAACGTGCTGAATGGACGTTAATATGGCATCCGTAAGCTCTTGGCACAGCTTCTCCACCAGAATGACGTTCTGAGACACCGCATGCTTCACCTTTATTTCCGTCAGAAGCTGTCATGATGCGGTAGTTACCGCAATCGACTTGCGGTAACTACCGTGTAAATTATTGATCTTTTCGGTGATATTGTTGCAACCAAATTTTTTTGATTTTCAACATCCAAAAGAATCAAAAATGTCACCTCTTCGATCTCATTGATCTGGTCTTCTGGCAGATATCTATTAAGTGAAGATCTCTCTCCAGATCCGATCTCTATATTACTGATCATCGTGTGATACACGACCGACGGTTTCAATTCAATCGGAGTCTCACGCGTTGTAGACGAGATGTTTCTGATCGTGGGTGAGATGAAATTTCTCAGAAATTCCATTCCGGGTTTTCGGCGGCTGTACGTAACGATCATTCTGGGAACAACAGAGTCCGCCTGTGATGATTAATATTTAATTTTGAAAGAAATTACTAAAATATTTTTCAAAAATGTCAAATAAAATCCATCTTCTATCCAGAAAGTTAAAAAATCGAAATTTCCAGAAAAATTCCAGAAATTTCTACCTGCAAGAAATCCGTCACCACTTTCACAGATGACATCTCTTTGATGATGGACAGCCTCATCAGCTTCAAGATGAGATATTCCTCACGTGGAGAAGAGGCATCTCCAAAGAGGGTCAATATCACCGTGTCTAAAAAGGAGTCCATCTCGTCTTTGCTGGTCAGATACACCAGCCGGGCCAAATATTTGGGCTCGGTCTGAAGCAAGTGGAATAATTTCTGGTAGTCCTGGGGGGTTATGAGTCGTTGTAGATGGACGTGATTGTTGAATAGCGAATTGTAGATAAAGTTGTAGACGAGTGAAATTACCTCCAGCCTCCTGCCCATAAATTCATTCCGTGATGTCTCAGGTGATTTCAATGCCGTTCCCCGTCTGCTCGGCGGTTTCTCCTGCGACATCTCAGCTCTTGTCGTACGTAATATCACCGTACTATCTCCTGTATGACACCTCTATTTTTGATCAATAAGGCGATCCGTTTGTCCAGCTTAGCGAGCTCCCTCTCCAAAACGTGGTTTCGGCGGACGTCCGCGATGAGCCCCTTCTTTAAATCTTGTATCTCCGCAATCCAGTCGGTCTCTTGCTCTTCTCTTTGTGATCTGTTCCGGATCAGACATTTGATGATGTAAAATGCAGCAGGGAGTGTGATGATTTGATTTGTCGAATCGGTGTATTTGATGATGTGAATAAGCCTGTGACTTATTTGTGATTCAATACCGTTTCGCATAAAATAATCCGAAAGTGGTTCTTCTGAATTCCCACCATGACAATTAAGCCATCATGATGAAGCTACACCAAGAATAACAGATTTTTGAGATTTAGACAACGAGACGAACAGAAATGGTGTACAGAATGTATATTCTGTCGATCCAGATTAAGAGGATCATGTGTCCGTGCAGTATTTTCCTCGCCAAAAACTTCCATTTTGAATGATATAATCACCCACCTGATAAGACTCTGTATCTCACAAGGCGTAAGATCTCCTCTTTTCGCCTTCTCTTGTGTCGCTCTGATTGGCGATTTCGGTGAATTACTCTGTCCCCATTCTACTTCGTCCTCCTCTATCTCGCCGTGCGATTGGCCCAAAGAAGGTCGGAGAGAGCTGTTCCATCGCAGAGTGGTCTTCTGTAGTAATCGGATTGTTGCATTCTTCCCGATCTCCCTCGCTTCCTCTGCTTTAATCGTCTGCGGGCTTCTCAATAAAAGATCGGATGAGATGACAGACAGACTCACTTGTGTCTTCTCTAAGACGATATCGTCGGCGTCAACAGCACCCACAAATTCATCCTCTGAATAGTCCGATTTACCTATCATAATGAACACTGTCATCTCTATATATAATATTCATATTCTTAATATGCCTCACTCGAATCTTCTGGTGTCTCATTACCGCGCATGGACGAGGTTGTAAGTAAAATGTGCTCCTGCCGGTTGGACCAAAAATTCTGAACCGACTGTCTTACATCAGCGAATTGTCAAACGCTTAACGGTCACATATCACGATGGTTTCAGAAGAGGATCTCGTGAAAGACACAGAGATCATCATCAAAGAGGGAGATGAACAATCCTTGACCTTCACCTCCATTTTCAAGAAATTGGAAGAGAAACACGGTAACCTCTCCGAGAAGAAGAAATTCCTCAGGAGCACTGTGGAGGAGATAATTAACAGATCTGCGGCAGCAGGTGGACTCTTCATTTGGATGATATAACCCTGACACCATCAGATGTCCAATCACAGGAGGAAGAGAAAGAGGAGGAAGACATAATTGATGAAGAGGAGACTGAAAAACCAACCGCTCATCATTACAGAAGGAGAACAACTCCTGTGCCTAAATCACAAAACAGAGTCGAGTCGTCTGACGATGAAGCACCAGCCGCTTCTGAAATGGATTCAGTGGTACAAAGCCTTCTGTCAGAAGGAGGTGCACAAGGATGATGCCATACGCTTGGATTGACGGATGTAGTTTTGACTCGAGAGGAGCTCGAGCAGCAAAAGACAATAATTTGGGCTAACAAGAGTGGAAACGGTGGCAGAAGGAATACCAGAAGTGGAAATGCAGGTTTGTCTTCACCATTCTTCGCTGATAATTTGAAATGGAAAGCCAAAATAATTCAAAATTGAATGGAATTTGAATTCATTTGATCCATCAATGAGACGATCTATAGGCACCCCTGCAAAACCAAAAAAGAGTTTTAAGAGAACAGCCACCAAAGCTGCAGAAGGTTTGTATCTTTCATGATCACACACAATCTCACCTCGTTCTTGAAGGTGATGAAGGAACCTCCAAAAAGAAGAAGAACAGCATAAACAAACCGATGATATTATCTAATCCGTTGTCTGAATTCTTGGGCGAAGAGAAGATGACCCGACCAGAAGTAGTGAAACGCCTTGTCCTCTATATCAAGGTGATTTTTTCAAGTCACAATAAAATGTAATTTTCAATTTTTCTTCAAAAATTTTAAAATTTAATTAAATTTTGAAAATATTCTGAAAATATTTCAGGAAAATAAATTGCAAGACCCTTCAGACGGAAGGGTTCTACTGTTCGACGAGAAGTTGGAGAGTATCTTTAAGAGGAAGAAGACAACGTATTTCAAGATCAACGCACTGCTCACCCACCATCTATTCAAACCTGAAGAGGTCGCATAATCGTGTTAAAATATATCAAGAATCTTTTGCTCAATATTTCATCTGATCATCCTACAAGTTGTAATTGTCATTGTTACGGTTGCGTACCGTGATTTCTGCGGTAATTAACCGCAGTCCAAAGTGACACGGTCTCATCTGGTTGATGCAAGGTCAAGATCAAGCGAAAGATATCCTTCAGACTATACAGGGTTTATTGTATTATTCTCCGTCTTCTGTTTCGACTTGGGCCGCGGGGGCTGGTACAAATCTATCGCTGGATCAAGAGAGTTTGGAAGTCCACGGTGCCTTCCCTGCACATCATCAGAAGGATGTCTAAGGCACATGGTGGAGATGTCTCACCAAAAACATGACGGAGATGATCAAAAGCTTAGAGAACCAGTTGAGCACAGCAGAATGAGAAGCGTAATTCTGTCCCAGGGAAAGACCCACTGTACCATATGCAGATGCGATCTCGAATAAGACCTTAAAGACATCCACGTAATAATGTGACGCGTCTTCGAGGACACTTTGGTTCTTCAGCAATAGTTCAACTCATTTTGACACAAACAGAATGAATAACAAAGCACCTGGAGGTCTCTATGCAAGAGACTAAGAACCAAACAATAAACAGCCACACGATATGTTGGAAGAAGAGTGAATGTGTGTGGAAAGATACAGCCTGAACCACCCCTCTAAACCCCTTCTTCACTTTGGCGGGAGGTCTCAGCCTCATTCCCGTCACCGCGTCACGTGCAGCCTTTGACGTTTCAGTGACATTTCATGTGTCAGATGTCATGATATGTTGTCATGATGTCTCACTTTTGAAGCTTCTTCGTCGTCTTCGTCGAGGTATTCGTCTTCGTTTTGTGTGATGACAGCAGATCCGTGCAGCGCAACAACAAAAGGATAAGCGGCAATGTACATAAACACCACGAACATCACCAAAACTCCTGTGAAATTTCAGCGAGATTTCCTGGAATTTTCATCTCGTCTATATATGGCTTCTGTCAAACTACAAAGAGTCAAACCTGGTCCAAGTTGGTCTAATGGAATCGTATTAAGCCCTGCTGTCCTTGTCGACACTGACATGAAATACGCATTAAGGAACCTCTCCGCTCCCGTCAACTTCACGAGAGGCTCACGGTTGTAACCGAGGACCAAAAGGATGACGAATTGGGTTGTGGTTACGAGGATCCAGACGAGCGTCAAAACGCGTGTCTCGGTTGCGGGAAACAGATGTGTGAACAATGTTCTTGGCCTGACCAGCAATATTTTGAAAGGGCCGGGGGTCTTTGAGTACCGCCTACAATGTCAGTGATGAGAACATGGTTTTGATTTGTAGACAATGCTGTGAGTACCGGAAGATGTATACGATGAGCCTGAGCATGATGGGAAATCCTGTGTTTCCTGCAGCGATCAAGACACTCGTCCAAATCAAAAAGAATCTACCGATTGTTAATGTCATTGTTCAATGATGAAAAATCAAATGAGGAATGATGCAGCAAATGGTAAAAGAGTTCGTCACGAGGACTTCCCAAGTGGTCTCCCACCTTAGTACTGGCCTCGCTCAGACACGCTTGACTTCGCAGTGCGGCAAGGGATGCGGTAGACTGTGTCGATATGAACGAACCCGTCGATTGATCTGTTTTCCTGTACCTTATTGTGTGTACTCTTTGTACGAAACAACATCACATTGCTATAATGAAGAAAAACGGCATCGTATTCTGCGTTGCCAAAACAAACGCTTCTATGAGCATAATAATAGAAAACTAACCTGCTGGATACCCACGGTACCATGCTGTCTTGTGTGAGTGTCAAGCCTGCATTATTGAAGGGTGATATCGTGCTGAAGATTCCAAAGAAAAACGGGTTGATGTCTCCTTCCCGCTTCAGAACCTCTCTTGCCACGTCATTGTACGCTGTCATGACGTCACATTCTATCAAACGAAGTTTCGATACGATTCCGTACATGCCCAGATAGTAATGCAAGTGATGGAGATGGTGTAGATGGTGATGATGTAGAAGATGACGATCCACATCAGCCTCGATAGAGCACGATATTCCACTTGAATAATATCCTCCTCTCTTGAGGTGATATTCATAGCTCGAGTCTGTCATTGTTCAGAAACTTGGCAGCTTTAGACATTAACCGAAATTTTGTGCAGCTCAGGATAACATGATGGCGCAATGCTTCAAGCATGATGCAGATTCTAAATGTAGATATTTTGGAAAAACGTTACCCTGCTGAGAGTGACAGAAGTCCTTGGTAATGTTGTGGACTTTCTAGAAGAATCCGGCAAAAGCTCTTCGTTGTGAATTGTCTCCAACACCTGTGTCTTCTACAGTCAGTCATGGGTTCCAACATTTCGTAGACATTTTAATTTATTTTATGTGAAATTTTAGTTTCGTAGCCAAAATAATCATCAATCATTTGCCAGAAAATGTGATTGGAATCTGCAGAAAAAAGCTGATGCAAGGAACACAATATTTTCATTTCACTGTGCTGGTTTTCCACATGTCATTGTCCAATTAAGAAGATAATTGAAGATCCTTACCGATACACCAGATAAATCTCGTCTAAAGAACCTTTTTCTGAAGAAGTGTCTTCTGATCAACAACACATATAAGGTCGTGAAGACAGTACTTCCCAACTGGATCACGATCAAAAGAGTCACGAGAGTCACACGACGAAGAGGGTGGATGTCTACGGGCACAAGCCCTACGCCAGTTGTGATCTTTTGTGTCTAAATGACGTCACCACTCACCAGTCACTGTGACACAAGAGAATGACAGAAAGAGAGCATCTATGAAAGATATGTTGGTGTTGCCAACTTCCAAAAGAAGGATGGCAACAGATCCGATGAATCCAACCAATAAGAAATAAGCCACATGGAGATTTAAGAAGGAGATGTCAAGGATCTAAAGACGTTCGATCCTATTGTGCGATCTGGATGAATAGTTCACCTTAGATATCAACCAGCTGGTACCTTCCACACTGTTCTTCTGTATTCTTTGTGGTAATTCTTTGACAAGACGAGAGATCTCTGACGGTCGCAGATCATTAAAGTCCAGATCGATCAGGGATTCTTCAGTTTCTGACATTTTAAGTTCTTTATCACTGAACAATTATCAGCATGAGAAGACTTTGTTTTGTTTTACGTTTTCCCCCCAGAAGTGGTGATCTACAACGGCATTCAGTTTGGCGCCAAAAATTTGAATTTCGAAAGATCCGCGCGTTTTTTATCCACAGATCACCTCGATCGCTCCCTCCACGCGGCTGTTGGACAACCGCGAGAGAATCTATTTGAAGAGGAGACATGTCTTCCACACTAGCAGAGCGTCAAGAGATCATCAGTCGAGTTGAAAAGAAAATACAAGATGGTCACTTCGAAAAGACATCAGAATTTAACTCTGTATGGGAGGCGGACATGCTGTGGGCGAAGGGGATGACTGTTAATAACCAATCCTTCTCAAGGTATGTATTGCCATATAATTCATTTGGAGCTTCCAAATGATTCATAGTCACAGCAATTCTCTCTTTGTGCCCACAATACGCAGCAAGAACGATCTTGTGATGAAATCAAACACTATTTCTGGCGATATGGAATCGTTCTTGAAGGTGACATGAGAGACATCAAAACCAACTCACTCATACTAATATAGAACGTGAATTTTGGTCTGCCTTCCTCCAATGCCGCCTCAATCGGACAGAAAAACAGCCCAAGGGCACAACGTGTCGCTGGCGCCGGTTTCGGCCGTGAGAGGAGGTCCAAAACGAGGGGCCTTCTAAGTATGCCGGCTCCCATGTCGTTCGAGTCTTTTTCTACAGAGACAAAAGAGAATCGACCTGTAAAGAGGCCTTCTGAAGAGATGAAGCTTAACCCCAGAATTTTGATGAAGCGCGCCAAACTTCAGAGTTCACATGCCAACTCTGGACTTCTTTCTGGGCTGTCCACACCTCTTAGAGGTCTGTCATCTGATCCAGCCAAGGCCAAGGCTGAGCGGGAAAAGGTAGATTCAAAATTCAAAATAAATTCCTTTTCAACGGTCGTCCAGAAGGAGAAAGAGGAGAATCAACTATTCTTGGAGCACGAAAAAATGCTGGAGGAGGAGAAACTCAAGGAAGAAGCTGAGGCCGAGAAAGCCCGCCAAAACAGAGAATTAGAAATTCAAAAGAGAAAGGAACAGGAAGAAGAGGAAGAGATGCAAGAAGCTCTGCGGATGGCCGCCGCTGCTGAAGCGGCAAAACAATACAGAATCAACGAGATTAAGAAGAAGGCCGAGATGGAGAGACAGAAAGACGTAGAGAACAAAAAAAAGGAGGAGGAAATCAGAAAAAAAGAAGAGGAATCCAGAAAAAAAGAAGAGGAAATCAGAAAAAAGGAGGAGGAATCCAGAAAAAAGGAGGAGGAATTCAGAAAAAAGGAAGAGGAATTCAGAAAAAAGGAAGAGGAATTCAGAAAAAAAGAAGAGGAAAAGAGGAGAAAAGAGGAAATACGAAAAAAGGAGGAGGAAATCAGGGAAATGGAAGAGGCCGAACGAAAAGAAAGAGAGCGGATAGAGGAAGAGAGGATCCGCGCCGAAAACGAAGAGAACGCCAAGAGGGAAGCCGAGGTCAGTCTTTGAAATTTCATCCGGATTTCACTGACATTTACAGGAGCGTGAGCAGGCAGAAATTCTTCGTCTTTTTGCAAAGAAAAAAGCGGAGGACCGAAAAGAAAGAGAAGAGGCAGAGGCCAAGGCCAAACAGGAAGCCGAAGAGGCCGCATTTGTAGAAGAGGAGAGATTACGTAAAGAAGAAGAAGAGAGATTAAGAGAGGATCAGAAACTGAGAGAGGAGCGCAGACAGGTCTTTTTTATTCTTTTTGTTGATTTATTTTTCTCGTGTGTTATAGATGTCTGCCTGCACAGCATGGATCCTCAATAGTGATTATGTACAAGCAGCGCCTGCAGTAAAACTGTAGTTATATACCTCTTACTGCGGCATACGAAAAATCTTGTCTCACTTTCAGAACGATCACATTTCTTTAAAACTTCACATTCTGATAAAACCAGAAGGAGTCTGCAGAAAGACGGGAACGGGAAGAGGAAGAGAGATTAAGACACGAACAATCCCAAGAAAATCTCAGAAAAGTCCGCGAAGAAGAAGAGAAGATGCGATTCGCAGAAACAAGGCAGAGGCTATTGGGCCAGATGGAAGCACTAGAATGCGAAATCATCAAGCCGGAGAGGTACTATTCTTGAAGTTTGTTTGGCTCAGCTTTTTTCTACTGCTTGAAAAGGACGGCAAAGCCACAATATACCAGTAGATCACCATCTCGTTGTAGAATGATGTTATATTGACGTGTGTCAGTATGGATGATAGCTTTGACGCCGACTTTAATTTTGAGGACACTTTGCAGAAGGAAATGGCAGAATTCCAGGAGCGACTCCGCGAGTCCCAGAACTCTACATCGTGAGTTTTTATTGCAGATCCATCCTCAAGATACATCTACAACGTGTGACCTCATACTGTACAGGTCGGTCCCCATGATCCCCGTGGTATTACCTCACAGCAAGACCGACATAGCTTCGCCCATCAACTCCAACACAAAATCAAACATTGCGCCTTGGCTTGCCGCGGCGACTGTGCCCAGGTTCGAATCTGACCCTGAGAACAGTTTGGAAATGGACGTGTTCCACAGCATCGATGAAGAACAGACACCCCCTGATGACCTCGAGATGGAAGAGTCACTACCACAGACTCGCAAGCGAAAGTGAGCGTTTAAAATTTAAAATTTGGCGGGAAACCTGACCGTTGTGAAGGTCCTTCGAGATGGAAGCCAGCGAACCTGTCCCGACGATTGAAGTGCAGCACAGCAGCCCCGTCCGCGTTGTAGATGAGGTCATCGAGCACGTTATAGAACAAATTGTAGAGGGACAAGTCCCGGAAGAGGCAGAGGAGATTTTGGAAGTCCCTGAGGTTCCCACAAACGTTTGCCAAACTCCAGAAGTGACACCATCACAGAAATCTGGTACTGTCAAGCAGGTAGATATTTTTCAAGTTGAACAGATTTGTAGATCTCGACTCTTTCGTATTTTGGGAAATGACTCGTTGTAGATTGCCAAACATCAAGCGGCGATTAAGGCGGTCTTCAAGCCACTCACCAAAGCCGTATCCAGAATTCCCGCCAAAATCACGACAGAAGCGCCCAAATTTACGGTCAAGCCACCCACTTTCAATAAGAATATCCCCAAACCAAATATCACCACCACAAAACCTGATGCCCGTAAAGAGGTAAATAATTTGATTTTGATTTTTTTATTTGTTATGAAATAATGAATTGCAACAAAAAAGTCACATCAAAATGTACTCTTATTTCTGGCTTTGCCACAATGATCTATTATTTGTCTATCTACAATTGTAAATTTGTGTGGGACCCGAATTATTTTAATTTTTAGAAAAAAAATATATCTCGTATTTTCCTGATAGATTTGTAGAATAAAGACAAGGAGATGATGCCGCCACCGATGTTTTCCCCACTCAAAGCGCCAGGAAAAATCCCCACCATGACAAAGTCACCACTACAAGGACCTCTATACAAGCTCCGACTCTCTAAGATCTCCGAATGCATCAAAAAATTCTCCCAGACGTTACAAGGTATTCTTTCGTGAAGAATAATATCGTCTATCTACAACGTTGTAAAACTGTATTCTTGAGATATTTTTAATTTCTGAGAATTAAATAATAATAAAAAATTTTGATTTTTTTAGATTTTGATGGAGCTTCAACAACGTATAACATCATCACGAAGGAGTACATGTCAAAGCTCCGCGCCCTCCTCACCCGCCAAGAACTGGTCAATCTACAAACCCGTCTCAAAAATTTGGGATGGAAGTCGACGGACGATTACCAAGGGTTCGTGGTACAGCCGAATCAGCAGGAATTTTTGAGACAAGTCCGAGAGTTTATGACAGAAACGGAGGAAAACACCCGGAAGCGGGCGGAAGACCAAGCACAAGAACAGAGCTATGCGATGTCAGAGTACATGTCAAGGTGACGTTTCTGACATTTGTGACGCGTACGTGTCAATGGATGTCAGTTGACAGTTGTAGTTGCTCAGAATCGGACTCTGACGACGACAAGCCGGTACCGTCTTGGGCCAAAGGGGCAGGGTTGGACAATGCCCTCTTTGAACAACAGTTTGCAGACCCAGACTCTATATTTCCTTCCGTTTATTCATGTAACCTCGAAGGTCAGTTTCAAAATTTGAATTTTCGTTTTGGCGGGATACTCAACGTGTACAGAGATATTCCGATCAGAAGGAAACCAGAGCAAACAGCTCAAATACAAAAAGAAGATGGAGGCGAGAACATCTTCTGCAAACTGGACACATGACGGTCTCACACTCCAAGAAGTCAATTCATACAGGCTCAGAATGGGCTGGAATTAAATAAATATTGTAAAAGATATTTTTACCCTCGTTGTAGAGGGATGTACACATGCACACGAACATTTCTTCCTTCTTCGGCCGGTATCAACAGTTATTTCTGAACAAAAGAGGTAATACCACTCCAAGCCAAGTTAACCTTGTCGCTGTTGAGAGTCACCTCTCAACTCGGCAGTTGTAAAGGGATGTTTGGATCATCATCGCTTGAGGACAGAGCAATAAAATCTTCAAATAATAAATAAAAAACATTTATTTTACTTCTTGGCAGCAGCCATCAGAGCCGCTTTCTCTTCCTGGCCTTCTTTGATTCCCTTGTGTTGTGAGAGTCTCTCTACATAAGCCTTGACGTTGGGGAAGTTGTTGAGGGCTTCTGGTCCGTTCAACCAGGGCACGGCACTAATCCAAGGGTAGTTGTTGATGTCCACGATGGAGTACTTGTTTCCAACAAAGTACTCTTTTCCGTCGAGGTGTTTCTCTATGACGCCAAGGACTGGGAGGTCTTAGTCATCATATATTGGGTTATATTGATATACCTCTTTGGATCTCTTTCTCGTAACGTTCAATGGCAGAAGGCAACTTCTCCTGGTGGAAATGGGCAAACCATGCCTTCTGTCCAAAATAAGGACCGACACCTGAGGCCTGGAAGAGCAGCCATTGGTGAGCGTCTGCGATCTCGTCTTCGTCAGTAAACCACAGCTTGTGCTCCCTGTCGTAGTGGTGCACAAGGTAGAGAAGGATGGCGACAGACTCGAAGAGAGGCTGTGCAGTGTCAAATTGTAAAATAAAATAGATGATGATCACCTTGTCGTTTCTCTTGTGGTCGACGATAGCAGGAATACGGCCGTTAGGATCAACTGCCAAGAACTCTGCAGGCTTGTTGCTGAAGTCAATGTACTTGGGCTCATAGGTGAGACCCAGCTCTCTGAAGACTGCGTCGACCTTCCATCCGTTAGGTCCTCCAACGTGAGTCCAGAGAGTGAATTGTGCGGCCATCTTGATTGTTTTGTTGTTGTCTTTGTTAAAGAATGCTCTGGGTTGTTGCTTGTCTTACCTTCCGATTCGGCGGTTGTTGTGACGTTTTTCGCCGAAATCAACCCGATGCCGGACTAAAGGTGATCCGATTTCAATGTGACCTTAAACTGTTGGTCTTGAGAGGCACGGTCTTGTATGATATTTAGAGTTGTCCAAGAGTCATTAATTGAAAGGTCTTCGAATCTATGACTTTGAAAAGTTCGTCCACTTTTCTCGAGAAAAACTGTTCTGTTCCTCGCAGCAACAATATCTAGAACATGAGGAACAGAAATTGATGCACCTAGAGCACATCACTCTGTACAACAGCAGATTAGCTAAAGAAGAAATGAATCATGAATGACTTTTTATCTCAGAAAAAATTGAACGAGAATCCACCCGACTCTTTGGCAGGAGCCGCCTATCTTTGTCAGAGATATAGAGATGTTGTGTGGCGAAACGCGTTTGTATCAAATGTGTTTCAAACTGCTCCAACAGAAAATGTCCATGTTTCAAAACCAGAGGAGACACACTGCGGCAGAGCCACAGACACATTTATTGTATATCGAAAACATTCAAAGACATGCAATACCGGCAGCCACAAAAAGGTAAAAAAATTGATGCGTCACCTTCTGTTTTGTCTCTGTACTGCCTGACATCTGTTGCTTCAATAATTGCTTGGCGGCTTGTGCGTTGTTGGTGTTGCTGGTGTTTTTGGGCACGCTCCTATCTGTCTTTGTGTTTTTCGTCTGGGGTTGTCTGTTTTGCTTCGGTTGCGGTTTCTTCTGTGAAGAGGTGGAGAATTGTTGTTTCAGTAAGAGCTTTGCAGCTTGGGCATTATCGCTGGTGGTGGATTTTTCTGGCTCGTTGTAGACGGGGTTTTCTTCGATCTTCTCTTCCGTTTTCTCGTCTGTTCGAGCCTAAAAATTTCCGTGAATTTTCCTCCATTTTTCATCACACTTCCTCGCCTAAAATTTTCCGAGATATTTCAACAATATGTTGGCACATTTCCAAAAATCGACGATCTACAATCACAAAAACAACTCACCTTCTTCGATTTGGGTTGTAGTTCGCTTTGAATCAATGCGTCCATCCTGCTTTTTTGTTGATCTGACATCACATATCTCTCTGTCTTTCTTTCGACCGGCTTAGGTGTCTCCTCTCTTTGCTCTTCCACCTTCTCGTTGTAGACGGGGGTCGTCTCTTCCGTCTCCACAGGGACTTCGACGTCTCCCTGCGACTCTTTTTCTTCATCTTCTTGGGGTTGGATTTTCTCTTGCTTTGATCTCTTCTTTCGCTCGTTCTTTCCTTCGAGCTCCTCATCAAGAGCCTTTATATTTCTCTGCCATTTTGAAGGGTCATAATTAATGATGTACATGGGTTAAGGACTCGTCTACAACGAATAGATCCCGAGAAACCACCAGGATTTTTTTCAAAAATAAATCAAAAATAAAAAGGATATCTTTCCGCCAGGACCGAGGAGCGTCATCTTTGCCACCCATCTGTCTCCTTTTCCCTTCACCCAGATATCTGGCTTCTCCTCTGGTTGGAATTTCTCATCCTCCTTCTCTTCTGATTGTTGTGCTAAATATAAAGCGTAGGCTTCCTTTTCCCGGTCGATTCTGGATTAATGAATGTCTTTTCTTTGTATAGAAGCACCATGATGAGTTCAATACGTTTCAACGTGAGCGTGATCATGATCGATTAATTAATGTTAATGTCTCTTCACCTCATCTGATATGGTTCCTTTGCTTTTTCTATTCGAAGACTGACTCCTCTCCATTTTGACATATGCAAAGTACTCAGACCTCATCAATCATCAGCAGATAATCTTTCAAACCAGTCCCTCACAATTCTTTAACATCAATTCGCTTTTGGGTTTAAAATCTGCATAACCAAATTGTCTGGACAATCCTAAAAATTTCATCAATTGTCTGATGATCGTCAATTCCACCTGTTGAGGTGTCTTTAATGAGCTCCAAATTCAATACTTCGCCAAAGTTGTTCAATTTCTCCTTGATCTCATCCTCTACTGTTTGTGGTGCAAGACCACCGACATATAATCTGATTGCTCCATCTTTATTCAAGACTGCGGGTGCAGAGGCATGTTCTGCTTTCTCTGTCATCGTGATTTTGTGATCGGAAATCAATCCTTGGACCTGAAAATCTCAAGAAAATATTTTAAAAAACATTCACGCAAGAGAGCCAGCAAGCGCAGCGAAAGCTTCCATGAAATAAATTCAAGGTTAGTCGTCATATTACCCAGCGGACACGGATTTCAATGGTCGCTTACCGGGATTATAAAAAAATAATTGCTTTCAAAATTAATTTTGAACTTAATATTCAATAATACAAGGGTTATATATGCTAAGACTCTTGATTTTCGATTTATATGTGGAAAAGGACAAATTCTACTTCGGCTGCAACACTTGTACATCTTTCCTTGGTTTCTTCGGCAAAAATGTGGTTTTGGGTCTCGTTGTTTTTAGCGGAAAAAAGTGAGAGAGGCATTTTTCATCAGCCAACATGTAGATAACCGCGCGAGACAAATTTTGGGGTTTAACAAGTAAGTTTCTCATCGCGTTCAACCAGCTCTAATAGGTTGTCTGATTTGTCATGTTGTGACAATTGCTGTGCGCGTCAATCAAACACGGCGGGTAAATCTCTCAAAAAAGTTACGAATTTACGTTGGCGGTAGCTTACCGTGCAAACAAATAAACTTTTGAATCATCGGATGTCATCCCGACAGAGCACCATGAGGACCATCATCCTCCTTGCATTTGTTCTTGCCTGCTCCGCTCAATGGACAAGACGAACGGATTGGCCTCCTTCGAGCAGTGCGGTCGAAACTTATCCAACCACATATACAATATCTGAAACTTACCCTTGGCGGACATCAAGCACCGAATCTCCCCAAACAACCTCCCCAATCACAAGACCAACTCCTTCGACAAGTCAATTTTACCCAAGTACCCAAACTATCCCACCCTGGTGGACATCAAGCAGCCAATCTTACCCAAGTACCCAACCTTATCCAACCACATATACAAAAACTGCATCTTACCCGTGGACATCAAGCACCGAATCTCCCCAAACAACAACCTCCCCAATACCCACAAGACCATTAGACGGTACGTTTGATTTCGAACGGACAAACTAATGTGAATAGACTTTTATTTGGTTCAAGACATTGTCGGTGATTGGAAGGTTAATTATCTGTTCCCAGAGGGTTCTTTTATTTCGATGAGAGTTTCGTACCCCGACCTGTCTCCTCCAGGAGATGATGAAGAGTACTATCTCTGGAAGGTAAATCACGTCCTTCTTTGATCATGTGACTGATGATGCGAAGGTGAGCAACTCGACTGAGAAGGATGAGCGCCTTGTCAAAGTGGAAGGGAATCACATCCAATTCAACGTTCTTTACCCCACCAAATCATTCCAGCTTGTATTGGCAGTGAACAAGATCGGCAAAACCGCTCGTAAGGACCTCAAAACCTCTCCCTGGTTCACCGTCAAGAAGGACAACTGGAATGCTTGGAAGCCAGACTGCACCTATCAGGTCATCCCATTTTCATCATCCTCTTCCTGATTCTTGCAGGCTGGTTGGGCTTCCTCTCAAAACAATACAATGGTTTTTTCTGC
>KV921119.1:0-17871 GCA_002081555.1 Protostelium mycophagum | reverse complement strand
ATCTCCCCAAACAACCTCCCCAATCACAAGACCAACTCCTTCGACAAGTCAATTTTACCCAAGTACCCAAACTATCCCACCCTGGTGGACATCAAGCAGCCAATCTTACCCAAGTACCCAACCTTATCCAACCACATATACAAAAACTGCATCTTACCCGTGGACATCAAGCACCGAATCTCCCCAAACAACAACCTCCCCAATACCCACAAGACCATTAGACGGTACGTTTGATTTCGAACGGACAAACTAATGTGAATAGACTTTTATTTGGTTCAAGACATTGTCGGTGATTGGAAGGTTAATTATCTGTTCCCAGAGGGTTCTTTTATTTCGATGAGAGTTTCGTACCCCGACCTGTCTCCTCCAGGAGATGATGAAGAGTACTATCTCTGGAAGGTAAATCACGTCCTTCTTTGATCATGTGACTGATGATGCGAAGGTGAGCAACTCGACTGAGAAGGATGAGCGCCTTGTCAAAGTGGAAGGGAATCACATCCAATTCAACGTTCTTTACCCCACCAAATCATTCCAGCTTGTATTGGCAGTGAACAAGATCGGCAAAACCGCTCGTAAGGACCTCAAAGCCTCTCCCTGGTTCACCGTCAAGAAGGACAACTGGAATGCTTGGAAGCCAGACTGCACCTATCAGGTCATCCCATTTTCATCATCCTCTTCCTGATTCTTGCAGGCTGGTTGGGCTTCCTCTCAAAACAATACAATGGTTTTTTCTGCCAAGGGTCTTGGTTGCCAATACAACTACCCTCTTCGCATCACCATTCAAGAGGAATCACGGTCAGTTTCTTCTCATCATGGACGAATGAAACATCTTCCATGTTTGACACGAGCAGAAATGGACCGAACGGCAACTTCCAAGAGTCGGTTATTGTGGACAGAGTAAACAGCAACGGGGCATGGAGCAACACCGTCTGGCTCAAAACTTTCCTTCACAAGAACACTGCCTTGGTCAATAGAGTCGACTTCATGCTTCAGAACCTCAAATTTAACTCTTCTGTTGTGAGAGTGAATCAAAATTACATCAAGATCTTCTAAATCGATCAATAAACCAACCATAAATCACTTTTTGAAAACGTGGTTCGACAGTTTGGGATTGTAGACGAAGGTGATCGAAGTTGGAGAACCAGTTGAGCACAACAGAATGTGAAGCGTAATTCTGTCCCTGGGAAAGACCCGCGGTACCATACCGAGTATTCTATGGTCACGGAGTCGCGATTGAATGAAAATTGAACAGTATCGTTAATCTCAGATTCCATATCACATCTGTGTATCCACACCAAGCCGAAGGGCTCTTTTGCCTTTCATTTCCTCATTTCATTGGAGCTTGTACAGAAATCAAGAATGCGGGAAGATATCTCAACGACAGGAAAATAACGGGAATGGAGTGAGAAGCGAAGAAGAGGATCACATCACCCGAACATGCCTCAGAGAAACCTCAAGAGGACATCACCCGCAAAGAGGGAGCAGGCCTTGGTCTTCAAGACCAAGACCTTCAAGAAATCACCGGTTCAAACTCAGAAGGCTCGTCCAAAGTTTTTGATCAAGACGCCGGATGAGAGATCTGATAAGGAGTCTTCTGAAGAGGATGACAGCGAAGAAGAAGTTGAAAATGGAGAAAATGAAGAAAATGAAGAAAATGAGGACAGCGAAGAGGAGGAAGAGAGTGATGAAGAAGACGATGTCTCATTCAACAGCAGCATGGAAGTGGCATCACAAGCCAGTACCGAGAAAAAGTGAGTTGAGATTTGTGATGTGATAATGCGATATCATCTCATAAAAGAAGAGTCCTCTTTGATGACGACGACGATGATGAAGAGAACGATGCTCTCGATTCCTTCAAAAAATCATTCACAGACGAGAACGCAGACTGGCTCAAGCAAAAGGTTCGTCTTCCTTTCTCCAAAAGTACAAAGAATCATTTTGCAAAATCTGAGCTCTGCCGCAATCTGTTCACTCGAGTTGTGACTGCTTTATTCGTGTTGAAAAGTGTAGCACATTAATTGTAAGAAAATCAACAACGGCACCTTTTCTTTTCAAAATCTCCGAAAAGATCATGACTCATGTGAAATCCAGAAGAGAAAGGCCGCAGACAGCGACGAAGAAGACGAAGACTCCGACGAAGCCCAAGATTCAGACGCCGACGATTCAGAGGAAGAGTGAGTTATACAACGCCCCGGCCATGAGACTCATCGAAGTAGTGACATCAACATCAAGAAGAGTAAGGCATTAAGACAAGACAAGAAGAAGAGGGAGGAGGAGGCTCGTGACGAATTTGGAATCAACATTGCCGGTGAAGGTGTCGCCGCAAACGAGATCGTCCTCTTACCCAACGGCGAGCAGATCAAGCGTGACGGTGGGTGTCTACAACGATGTAGTGTGACGTCTCGCTGAAATTCCGGAGGTCTGGTTCCGGTGGATCTGGCGGAGGTCAACTTGCGTATTCAGGAAATCGTCAAAGTTCTGGGAGATTTCAACAATCTGAGAGATGAAAACAGATCCAGAGCCGAGTGAGTTTTCCGCGAAATTTCGAGAAAATTTCATGGAAATTCTGATCGTCATAGATACGTCGACCAGTTGATCGATGACATCTGCACATATTATGGTTACTCGAAGTTCCTGGCACAAAAGTTATTCGAGCTCTTCAAGCCCGCCGAGGTGAGTCTTTTTAAATTTTAAAAAACTGACCGTTGAAGGCTGTCCAATTGTTCGAAGCGAATGAAGTGCCAAGACCCGTCACCATCCGTACAAATTCTTTAAAGACAAGAAGAAGCGACCTCATCAAGGTGATTATTGACATCGTGATGACTTGATGACTTTGATGAAGAAGTATGAAAGATGTTTTTGTGTTTCAAATTTGGATTTCTAAATAATAGAAAAAACATTCGAGCCGAAAAATTGTCGTAGGGTTGCCAACCGCAATCTTTCGTCAAGTAACGTGTGTCTGATGTGTACAGGCGCTCGTCGGTCGTGGTGTCAATTTAGAGCCCATCCCCTGGAGTCCCGTCGGTCTCCAGATCTTCGAATCTCAGGTGAGATTTCATTCTGTACACTCATCTACAACTCTTTTTCCCGGGAAACCGTGCTGATCCCAAAAGATCCCCGTCGGAGCTACACCAGAGTACTTGGCCGGACATTACATGCTTCAGAGTGCTTCTTCTTTTGCACCAGTGATGGCACTTGCACCACAAGAAAACGAGCGCATCTTGGATATGTGCGCCGCGCCAGGAGGGAAGACGACACACATC
This sequence comes from Protostelium mycophagum, assembly GCA_002081555.1. NCBI lineage: Eukaryota > Evosea > Variosea > Protosteliida > Protosteliaceae > Protostelium > Protostelium mycophagum. The sequence continues at coordinate 14,608 of KV921119.1, read as the reverse complement.
GCCGCACTCATGAAAAACACCGGTACATTGGTGAGATTTCCCTGAAATTTCTATGAACCTTTGATCTTTCGAAGAATATTTCTGGAATTTTTACTGAAAAAAACAGATCGCCAATGACATTCACAAAGACAGAGCCAAGTCTTTAAATGCCAACTTGCATCGTCTTGGTGTCCGCAACATCATCGTGACAAACTTAAGAGGACAAGAGTTCCCCACAGTCATGAGCGGGTTCGACCGTATCCTCTTGGACGCTCCTTGCACCGGTCTCGGAGTCATCTCTCGTGATGTATCAGTCAAATCACAAAAGGTAGGCAGCGTGCCGGATCGAACCCGGGACTCACCGCCCGCAGACAGAAGAAGACTTTACCCGTTGTGCGGAGGAACAGAAGCAGCTCATCTTGCACGCCATCGACGCAGTGGACGCCAAGTCAAAGACGGGAGGCTACATCGTCTACTCTACTTGTTCTATCAGTGTAGAAGAGAACGAAGCCATCGTGAACTACGCATTAAAGAAGAGAAACGTCAAGATCGTGCCCACCGGATTGCCCGACAAACTCGGTGTCCCGGGTTTCACCAACTACAAGTGAGTGGCTCGTTGTAGATACGATGTGAATGGGCTGAAATGGAGCAGGAGGGACAAGTTCCACCCCTTGATGAACTTGACTTTGAGATTCTACCCACACACCAACAACATGGACGGTTTCTATGTTGCTAAATTGAAGAAATTGTCCAATGATATTCCGGGCGCAAAGAAGGAGGAGGAAGGTGAGTTTCCCGCCTTTTTCCTCAATATTGAACTGAAAACGTCAGCAGAGAAGGCTGAAGAGAAGACCAAAGAGAAGAAGGCAAAGACCCCAGAAAAATCAAAGTCCAACGGCGCCAGCCCCGCCAAGCCACAACAGAAGGCGGGAAAACCACAGAGCAAACCCCAAGGCAAACCACAAAACAAGCCACAGAACAAGCCTCAAAACAAACCCCAAGGAAAGCAACAAGGAAAGCCTCAGACCGGCAAGCCAAACAATAAGCAAGGTAAAGAAGGTAAATCACCAAGAGGACAACCAGCTGCCAAAAAACATAAAAGTGGATAGATTTTTTTTTTGAAATTTCTCTTCGTTTTCTTTTTTTCAATTCGCAGCCAGAACCGTCAACATTGACACAGAAGATCCTCGTGTGAAAAGGCGAGGTTCCAGTTACAAGTCTGGCAGAGAGGAGAGAGGACGATCACCGATCGACTTCCTTAATTAGGATCTCTTCAACGTATTTTTGACGATATCAACAACGGGCCGAACGGCTGGCGATGCCAGTGTTGAATCTCAGATCCTCTCTATAAGGAAGATGACAGACAAATCAGCGTTAATGAGTGAGGAAGAGGAGGCAGAAATGGCCTCTCTCATGTCACAGAGAAGAGCAGGGTGAGTGATCCTTCACAAATGAACATGATTTTAAGTGTTTTACAGACGGAGCTCTGCATTTTATGGAAGAATGGAGGCTAACCCAACACGGGGCGTTGCGGCGCCTATCCGGCCAAATTGTAATCCAGCAGTAACAGAATCGGGAATATCCGAACCAGAAGAGCAGGTGAGCTCTTACCTTCCACAATCTTGAAATGTGCCATACATTTCCTGATTTCATTCAGGCAACAGAACCGCTCGTAACTTCACCGCGTATATTACGACAGTCCACACGAGTAAAAGTCGGCTTTGCATCAACACAAGGACGTCGACCGACTATGGAAGATGAAATCATTATCGCGGGTCAATTGAAAGGAAAAGAAACAGATTACCTCGCTGTTTTCGATGGCCATGGTGGAAAGGATGCCGCTATGTTTGCCTCAAAACACCTACATCCAATCTTAGTGGAGAAATTAGAATCTGGGATGCCACCACAACAGAGCTTATCAGAGGCTTTTCTATCAGTCCAATCTCTTATGTCTGAAGAGGTAGGAGGCAAAAATAAGTTGTGAGAATACATCTCACATCGTATAGAATGTATCTGGTGGGTGCACTGCCATCGTAGCTCTTTTAATAGGAGAAACCTGTTACGTGGCAAACGCAGGAGACTCACGAGCTGTTTTCATGCAAGGCGATGAAGTAAAGAGGATCTCAACCGATCACAAGCCAGATCTGCCCTCAGAAAAGGAGAGAATCACTCAAGCTGGTGGAACCGTCACACAATTCGCAATGAGAGGAAGCAAGGTCATCGCCAGAGTCAATGGTGTCCTTGCCGTCTCTCGCGCCCTCGGGGACCTCACTCTACAGCCTTATGTCTCTGCAGAACCTGAGATACAGGTGATTCTTCTCAGAAAAAAGCGAAAATTCTAGGAATAGTCGTTGAATATTCACAGACATTTCGTCTCGGCAGTACGGAGACCACTTTGGTGATGGCATGTGATGGATTGTGGGACGTGATCAGTGATGAAGAAGCCTTAGAGATGACAAAAGAAGCTTTGAACGTGAAAGAAGCGGCTGTTAAGCTCGTAGAGGCGAGTCTTAACCGTATGTCTATGGACAATATCAGTGTTGTGGTCGCCAGGATGCCATCCAATAAAGGTGAGGTCCTTTGGTGATCTTCTAAGACTAAAGTGAGCAGGTACAACGTAGAGAGTGTTTAGAGAGACGAGAGAGAGATTGGGATATTTATCCCTCGGCGAAGAAGATCCATTGTGATCATGAGTAATAATCACCACATTTGTGATCTCTTATTCATGTGAATTCATGGTCTCTTCTTCGTGTTAAAACTTAAGTCCTTTCTTTGATTACATTTTATCGTCATTGTTTCCGGTTGCATTAGTGGTGTTAACAATCAAGATTAAGCTGCTGCAGCAGAAACTTTTTTAAGATGCTTACTCTGAAGCGAAGGTACCAACCATCTAATTCCGGATCTTGTTGAATTTTTGAGTAAGTCCAATTGTGTAGATATTTGATTATATGAATTAATTCGCCTGTGTACATTGCTGTAGATTGCCGCAAAATAATTTCACTGTATATACCATCTGCAACGCCAATTTGACAGATAAAACTTTGATCGTTGTTTGTCATTTTATATACCACACATAAAGCTCATAAACTTGTTCCTTCTATCGACAGCGGTGTCTGCAGCTACTATTCCAAAAGTATCATTGTACATAATTGCGTAATCATTGATCTGTGGTCCGTTTATACTTTCGACATCATTGAGAGTGAGGGGAGCATCTGTCAAATGCCTTAATTCATACCCTCAAAAACAAGAACATACTGGTGTGAGAAGGAGGTCTGGCTCCAACAGCTACAGGATTGACATTTGGGATGACATTTCCATAGCCTGCAATTCCAGGACCAAGCCCAGCGATCTCTTTCAGTGGTAATGTTATAGGCAGCCCTATCAATCAGATTCATGTAATCATGTCTCCTGATGGCTCACCTGGAACACGTGCGGTTCTGTTGTGATTGTTTTTTATCGCCTCTCGAATATTGTCTATCTTAGCATTCAAAGCTACGAAAGCAGCTGGCAGACCGGCAACCCCGGGCAAAGCGGCTGCCAGAGCGGCTGGCAGAGCGGCTGCCAGAGCGGCTGGCAGAGTGGCTGCCAGAGCAGCTGCCACAGCGTTTGTTGCTATCGTGTTGATCTCTGCAGTTGTGTGGGAGGTATGGGCAGGAATAAAAATGGGGCAGAGGAGGATGGGCTCTGAGTGAGGAAGCTCATGTGGTATCTGGATTGTTTAGATCATTGAGGGATGTATGTGCCTCACCATCTTCTGAGTGCCCAAAACGTAATCTCCTTTCATTAAAGTGGAAGGAGATATAGTACCTTCTGTGGGTGCCTATCTTGTGAGTGGATGTCTTCTGGGTCATGTTCTTTACCTGGGGAATGGGATCTAAATCTAAGGCACAGATCTGGTTGATCTGGTTGTCATCAATCATCTCTATTCTTCTCTGTTTGAATGTAAGTCTTTTGAAGGGAGCTAACAGATCGTGTTGGATTACCCTTTTTCTTATAGAAGAAGTGTCTGTGGACTGTTCGACTCTCTCTTGTCTCTCCTGTGTCTGTAAAAACGTCAGTTTGAGGTTATTTGGCATGATCATGTATTGTATCACCTCTTCTCTTTCAAATGAGATGTCCTCTATGGACTCTTTGTCTGTCTGGCATTCTTTCTTTGTCTTTCAAAACATGAGTTGGGATTTATGAATATGATCATGTGATGTATCACCTGTTCAATGACAGATGAAGTGTCTGTTGATTCTTCATCTCTCTCATATCTTCTCTTCAGTAGATGGTTGTCTTCCATCTTGTTGTTGTTGGTGTTTAGTGATTCCCGGCTTTAAATTTGTGTTACGTAAAAAGGTTGTATTTACAATCATCGAATTAATTGGAGAGGTTTCACGTTAGTAACCGTAAATATGACGTGTGAACATTTGTGGCTTGGTTTCAGATCATTTCGAGTAAACACACAGAGGGTTCGGAGGAAGACTACACATACACAGAGGTAGGTGGACGAGATATTTATGAGAAGTTCAAGTGGTGCTGACCTGAAGATGTTGAAGATAATTGATCTGGATCCTGATTTGTGCAGATATGAGCAATACATCTAGAGGAAACACTGGGGGAACTAAAAATGTTCAGAACGCCAGAACACAGCAGCAGGCAGCTAGTACAAACTATATAAATACCGTATTAGGATCTGGACAGAGATCAAAGCCCTCAGACACAGAAATCAGATCACTAGTGAAGAGAGTTCAAGAAGTAGCCCCAGACTGGCAGGAGGAGGATGTCCTACACGTTCTAGAGCAGAACAATTACAACTCTGCCCTCGCCGCTTCTGCTATATTAGATGGAAGTGCTGGAGAGCCCTCCCAATGGCATGATGTGAATAAGCGCTCTGTAAAGGTGGGTCTTTTTGGAAGATTGAACATTTTGTGATCATGAAACATTTCCTAATATAGCGATAGCCCGGTGAGTCAAAGAGAAGAGGAGACAAAGCCAGCTTCAGAAAGGACAATGTTCCATTCCGTGCCAACAACGATAGAAGAGAGGGTGGTAACTTCAGAGATCAGAATGGCCACAGAAGAGACGACCTGGCCGCCGCCGCCGCCAAAGGACCTCGCCCAGGTAATGAATTCTATTTTAATCGTCATACTGCATACGCTTTCAGTTTTCTAATTTCATCAGATGGACAACGTGGACCCAGAAACAACCAACCAAAGGCCCCCAAGGCCTTCTTGAAGGGAGAACCAGTGCCAGAGCCACAAACTCAGGCCGTCACACCTGTAGAAACCCAAGAGGCACCTAAACCAGCCCTTGAGGCACTCTCAGGTGTCCAAAACGCTGACGCTCTCCACAGACAGACAAATGTCGCTGCTCCCACTGCAGTACCAGTCGCTGCTGGTGGTAAACCTCCAGTTGCTTCCAAAGCCACAAATCTAACCGCCGTGAACATACCTGCCCCAGGATCAACTATAAACCCAGTCGTAGCAGCACCCAAGTGAGTTTTTTACTCTTTTTGATCTTTTTTTCTGAGAAAAATCAGAGCCGCCGGCTCTTGGGGAAAGCCACCTTCTTCTATATACGGACTTGCCGAAACTAAAACCTCTGCTGCCACTCCCGTCGTTGCTGTTGCACAGCCAACGACAACAACGGTTACACCAGTGGTCACAGAAAAACCAACACAACCGGCACCCACTTCACGACTCCCCGCGGCCACAACACCCGCAGTCACAGAGACAAAAACAGTGGAAACGACACCAGCAGTGACACACACCGAAAGTAAATGGCCCACACAAACAAGTACAACCCCCGCTGTCGTGCCACCATCATTGGTTGCAACCACATTACCCACAACCACAACACAGACAACACCGGCTGCTGTCTCAGCCCCAGTCACCACCATCTCAACTACTACAACAACGATTCAATCTGGAGGTCCCATCCAGACAACTACACCCACAGTCGTGCCCGTTGTAGACTCAACAACCACAGAAGCTCTCCCCGCCGCGCGCAGAAATGACTTTGGAAACTACTCTGCCACATCAAACCTCTTGAAAACACAATGGAAGCCCAAGGATGGTGCGAAGACCGAGCCCGTTGCCACACCCGCCGCAACCGTACAGACCTCCACATCTCCCATCCTCACCAGTTCTTCACCACCATCTTCCTCTTCTCTCCTGAACAGCCCCCCCACCACACACGCTGCTCCAGCCAAGCCCGTCACCACACAACCCGCCGCTGTTGCACCCAAGGTCGCCACAACTACAACGACCACCTCCCGCCCACCCTTCACTGGTGGTTCCCCCGTGACTCTCCCCGCCGGAACACACCACACCATTTCATCCAACCTGTACGAGTCCCACTTTGGCCAATTCGTTTTTGGATCTGCTGCACCACAGACCACCCCCGTTGCTGCAGGAGTCGCCAAGAAGACCGACAACAACTCCTACAATGACGTTATCCGTAACAACAGAGCCAACCCCAACTTGAACTCCTTTGAGCTGGGCGCTCCCCACGCAGGAGAGCATTCTCAGAACCCCATCGAGTCTTACGGACATGATTCCAACGCCTCCGGCATGACTGGACTGGATGGCGACAATGTTCCCACACCCGCACCATACTCTGGATACATGCCCCACGCTGGTTACATGCCTTACGCTCCTCAATATGGACACTTTGACCACGAAATGAGATTCTACGACACTCCTTACCAAGGTTATGGTGGTCCTCAGCAGACAAACCTCTCTGGAGAGAAGAACCAGGTATTACATTTATTTACATATTTTTATTAGAAGTTCATTCCAACAGGACGCTTCTTATGACGGAAAGTACAACCAAGACTCCAACGCACAAGGACAGCAGCCCGGTGTACAAAACCAGCCCCAACAGACTGGTAACCAAGTGCCTCTGTACGGACACTACGGTGGAGCACCATACTACTACGGCGCTCCATATGGACAATACCCAGCTCACTATGCCAACCAGCAATACAACCCCAGATATGCTTATGGAGGTCAGAGAGGCCCTTACGGACCAATGGGATACCAGCAACCCGGAACAGCTGGATACCCTCCTTACAACCCAGAGGAGATGGCAAGCGAACAGTACAAACAGCCATACATGCCCCATCAGCAGCAGCCTCACTACGGTAAGATAACAAATCGTGGGATTTCACTGAAATTTCGAAGGAAGTGTTGAGAACCTTGGAGGAAAGGGACCACAAGGACAGATCCCCACCTCCAACCAGAATGCCACCGGAAAGGTGAAATCATCAAAAACCAAGAAAATATTCGTTGACTGTTGTAGGGATCTCAAAACTACTCAACAGCACCATCTGCACCCCCATCCGGACCTTCTAGCGCCGATTTGGGATTTGCTGGAAGAAACCCTTCAGACCAGTACAAGGCCTTCCCCTCCCACCGCGGGGAACAACAGTCATTCTACAACGTCCCACAACAACAGTTCCAGCAGCACCAGGGATACCCTCAGACACACTACAGAGGACACCCATCTTACTCATGAGCGTTGAATAAAGAGGATAAAAGTTCCGTGATCTACAACGACAATGACATCTGTCACTTCGGCAGGGGCTGACAGATTTTTCGCCTACCGGCATGTTCCACATCATCAGGTCCGCAGTCCTTTGGGGATGTCTGTTTATAGCAATTGAGACAACGTCGGCTGCATGGACCCAGATCCAGGTGATAGGTGCATTCCATTGTTCCATGATTCTGAAATTCCACTTTAGACATCAGGAGGGCTTCCAACTGGACGATTCTTTCATTCTGCGGTTCTTTTACAGCGAAACGATACCCTATCTCATTATATTGTCGGAGGAACAAGTGACGGATTGACTCCACTTGGAGATCACTGGTCCGCAAACTTTAATCTGAATGGAGGTGGACGATTATTCTCATGTTCTGAGATTCTGAAGATTGAAGCTTCTTCTTGGGGGATTAGAGAGCCCATCCCGACGCCACGGTTTGGTCATTCCAGCTCTCTACTCTTAGATGATTCCAATAACACAATTGTAATGTATCCATCTTGTTATGTTGAGCACTTTCATATGACATGAAACATCAGTAACGTAATTATTCATCACAAAAGGTTGTTATCCATGGCATGAACAACACCTCAGAACAGAACAACACGTTAGAATACACACTCAATGTCGACGATTGGACCGCTAATCTGACCGCGAGTCTTCCAAGATACCATCATGCTGCCACCGTACTCCAGTATTTAATTCTAATCCTTTTATTCCTCTCACTGTCGCAGAAATAAGATGTATATTTATGGTGGTATTTCTGCGATTGACCAGAGCCTTACCGCAAACTTTTCTGTTTATAATCCAGGTGAATTATAAATTTAAAAAAATATTCTAATCCAAATAGTGAGTGACGCGTGGAATCTTCTGGACAACCGGCCCGGGCCGAGAGCAGGTGCTTCCCTCGTGGCTTCTAAGAATTTAAACTGTTTATTTTTATTCGGAGGGCTCGGAGCTACCGAGATGTTACGTGACGTGTGGATGTACAATGGTAATTTATTCTCGACTTATGTCACAACATTTGATGAATTTTGCAATTTTTAAAAAGATCAAATTTTTTTCTGGATTTGATAGATTTTGCAATTTTTTTTTTAAAAAGAGTAATAATGATGGCAGTGACATCTGCACTGTGGGCTCAATTAACGGTCACTTGCTCAGCAGGATGCCCCGCACCAAGACAATTTCAGGCCGCAGTAGACGTCGACACCGGGTTCGTGGTCCATGGTGGTTTTGACCCAAGTGAGTGTTCCCGCCAAAACGGTGGATTTGAAATTCAAACTGAACGGTCCAGATGCCTCCCCTCAACTTTTCGATGACATGTGGTATTTTTTGTACAGTATGTTTTTCTATTTTATAATTATCTTTCTAATGATATTGTAGATCAGACAACTTACGTATGGAGGAGGCTGGGGTCCGGGGGTCCTTCACCCCGCTTCGGACATTCCGCTGTCGCCACCAATTTGAGCGGGAAAATTGTCGACAATTTGTACGGCCTGAAGAATTCCACCACAAATTTTGTGGTCTTTATTTTCGGTGGAATTCAGCAAGGAAAAGTCTTGAATGACATGTGGATTTATGAGTTGTGTGAGTTAAATTTGAAATTTGAATTCTGAAACGGCTAGTTTTCTCTGTGGGGTTCAATACGATCGACACACCCGCCACAAAGGTCGAGCATCTCTGATATTTGAGAAATTTCTGAGAAATTTCAGGTCGTTGGTGGTGCTTGTATCTTTGTGCTGATGCTCGTCCCCATACTGCTCGCGATTTTGTACAGATTCCAAAAATAAAAAACACCATTTGTCACCAGCTTATTTACTGTATGAGCATAAATACATACTATAAATCCTTTAGATGGGTTGTGTGATCTTGCACGTATTCGAGACCGCGAGCCTCCAAAGGCGCCTGAAATTAAGGCTCAACTTGCCTTGAGTACTTTCAGGATGAGGACAACACTTTTACGCAAACATGAACGCATCAAACCGCACGCACAGAACGAACCAAATCACGAGAGGAACGTCCTTCGAGTTCAAGAGAGACACACCCATCCAAGACAAGATCAGAATGTTGGATCGCGTTTCGGAGGTGAGATCGAGGTGTTGGCAAGTGACAAATCAGCAGGACTCACAGTCTCGTCCATTAGACATTCAATTCAGAAGTATCATGGCTTGATTGATCATCTGGAGCAACGCGATGATCTCATACCATTATCAAAACGATCTCTTTGTGGATTGTTTTTGTCCCAATAGAATAAACAAATCCAACTCCCCCACTAGTTTTACCTCATGTGGGAAGTTTAATGAAATAGCTAAACAAACAACAAAATTTATAAATCATATCGGCCACTTCTCCTGCACAAGCTGCTCGCTCACTTTCCACAAATCTTCAGCCAACTTCTCGTCTCTCGCATCGCGGCTGGGCTGGATGCATACAGCTTTTTCGTTGTAATACTTCCCTGTTCAGATTAAATCCTTCAATTTTCTGATGTGAACAGAAGATCACCTTTGTTCTGCAGGGCTTCAGGGCTGACAGCACAGAACAAAGAGCTGGTAGCGCCTTGCTCAGGCGCCATTCGAATTAAAGGCCCAACGATCTTGAACAAGACCTTGGTAAATCCTGTCACATTTCTGTCGCCTGTCATTTTCTTTTCTGTTGCACATTTTGGAATCTGACAAGACCTGCAATAGATTTGGAAAAACGTTCACCTGTTGATGTCTGTCTTGACAATTCCGGGGTGTACAGAAAACGCGCTGACGTCGACACCTCCAGCATCCAACCTTTTTTGTAATTCAGAAGTGAAGAGAATATTTGCGAGCTTGGAATTTCCATAAGCCTTCCATGGGGAATAACTTCCAGATTTTTCAAGTTGAAGGTCGTTCAAGTTCATGCTGGCCTGAAGGTCGGGTCAGCCTGAATCATTTGGTTTGACCTACCATTCCGTGGGCGTCTGAAGAGACAGTGACGACGCGAGACGGTGCACCCTTCTTGAGATCGTCGAGCAAAAGCTTCGTCAACAAGAAATGACCTGAATACGTGATTATACAGAAAGATATATCGTATTTCCTCACCGAAGTGGTTCACGCCGATCTGTTTCTCAAAACCATCCTCTGTGGTCTCCCTGGTTGAAATTGCCATGACTCCTTTCAATGTGAGGAAGATCAACATAAAAGGACAATCACCCGCATTGTTGATGAGCAGATGGAGCGGCACATTCTTCTTTTTGAATTCTGCTGAGAAGGAGCGAACTGAGGCCAAAGAGTTGAGATCTAAGCGAAGAGTATCTATCATTTCACTACCAGACTCGGTCTTCATCCTTGCCACAGCCTCAGATGCTTTCTGAGGGTCTCTACAGGCTGACACATGTCAGCCACGTCAGGCCTGGTCCGACTCACCGATGATAACGTTTGCTCCCATCCTGGCCAGTTCCCTTGCTGTAATGTATCCGATGCCAGTGTTCGAACCGGTGACAATCGCATTTTTACCTCTTAAATCGATGGGCTCTACTCTTACCATCTTGTTTTCTGGCTGATTATGGTGTTTCCTTCCCACAGAGAATTTATCTATTTCGTACATTAAATTACGTGAGACGGGCCATTCGGTGGTTTCTGGGCCCGAGATTCACCGAAATCGGGGTTTTTAATGGTATAAGAATTGACTTTATTTGTCATTTTTTTAACAAGAATGCCGTCTTGTCCTTCTCCCACGTGGTCACACATTTGGGTATGATAATACTGCAACACAACATTAGGACGCTCTTGAGTTGTACACTCATCAATATAGAGTTAGCATCCACTTCTGAGACATCCCTGGTAAATTTGCATTTCTCCTCCTTAAAGATAGACGTCTTTCAGCAAAAAGTACAACTGTCAATGACAGACCTGCCAATTTGGCGGAAAATTGATAGAAAATTGTAACAGATTCCCGATCTGACATCTCCTTGCGTGGATCGCTCGGTAATTACAGAGAATCACCAACAAAATTCTTTGCTTCCGGAAATAGACGGGCCATTCGGTGGTTTCTGGGCCCGAGATTCACCGAAATCGGGTTTTTTAATGGTATAAGAATTGAAACATTGCCACCTTTGTAGAGGGAATCTTTGGCAATAGCCCACTCTTTGCCAGCATCGCCCTCATGCTTTTTGGGAGCTTTCTTGCCGCCCTCACGACACTCTATCACTACGCTTACGATTACATCTACAAGATGTTTGTCGTCTCTATCTCTATGGAGAACGACCAACTGTGTTACTTTTGGTTGGAGAGATGGATCGAGAAGCAGTCCTTCTGCAAAGACACACGTTCTCTCCGCGTGCTTCACAATTATGCAACATCTGAAATCCTCCCTCAATTCAGTCTCGTCCCAAATCCAGGAGAACATTGTTTCGTTTTTGAGGGCAGCGGTGAGTGGCCCTTCACATTTTTAAATTTCAAAAACTGAAAATACTACCAGTTCTACCGAACCACTTATTCGGATCCTCAATGCTGCAAGACAGGACAAAATAGAAGAAAGTTCCAAGAGTGTTGCCATCTATACCTGCGAGCGGGACCAGTGGATCTCTCGATTTTCCAAGACAAATCGTCCACTGAATTCCATTGTCTTGGAAGAAGAGATGAAGAGCAGCTTGCTCGCCGATCTCAAGCAATTCTTGGAGACGAAAGAGTGGTATTCTTCCAGAGGACTTCCTTACAGAAGAGGATACCTTCTTCACGGCCCTCCTGGCTGTGGAAAATCATCTTCCCTTCTTGCCATCACCGGTCACTTCCATCTGAAGATCTGTTGCTTGAGTCTCAACTCAGCAGATATGGATGACAGGAATCTTACAAAGCTCATGCAGACTCTTCCTCCCAGAGCCGCTGTGCTCTTAGAGGACGTCGACTGCCTTTTTGTCGAAAGGTCGGTTAGTCAGTCAGCTTTTCTGCCCTTCTGAACGCCATAGACGGTGTTAACGCTAGTGAAGGACGTATCGTCTTCATGACCACAAACCACAAAGACAGACTCTCTCAGGCCCTCATCAGACCAGGAAGAATCGACAGAACCTTCCTTTTTGACTTGGCGACACGTCATCAGCTGGCTCAAATGTTTGAACTGTTCTTCCCAGGGAAGAAGGCAGAGGCTGAAGAATTCGCTCAACTGTTTGAGGAGAAGATAGTGTCATGCGCGTCTGTACAGGGACATTTGCTCAAATACCGTGAGGATGCACGTCAAGCTATCGAGGCAATCCAAGAGCTCTTGGACACAGTACAACAAAAGGGAGGAACATTCGGAGAAAAGGGAAGAAAAAGCTTGGAAGGATCAGAGAAAATATAGACGAAAAGGCGGGAATAATTGTGGAGAAATTAATTGATGTTGAGAGCGATAATAGAACCGTACCCTCCTCTCCATGATGTCCGTATTAACAAAATGAAGGATGTGTTTCAACACTTTGATCTTTCTTTTGTGCGTGATTGTTGTTCTGATCTGTTTGCAAGAAAGGCAAATGTTTCAACTTGACAGGTGTCACGTAAAAAATTTATTGTTCTTGTCCTCTTTGGTACCCAAGCTTGAGCATGTCCTGGACAGATATATATTTGAAAGTGTTTAAGAGCGGGTCTGTGGGTGAAGGCATCCCCAGCCATCCTTTGGCATAACCTTCGTCCACTTGAGCGTAAAACCTCTGCATTGTTTCTGTGGCTGCTGCGATCTTCTTCTCTATCTCTGCCAGAGAGACATACTCAACCGAAAACTTTTTACCTTTTTGAAATCAGTGGGAAATCAAAAATAAAATTGCTTACCGGTCACTTGTTCTGCAGCACTGAGGACTTGATTCCAAGTTGTTGTCTCTCCAGCGATGTTTGTAAATTTCGGCCATTTCTCATCAGATCTTACGAGCTCAACAACTGCCTTCCCGATGTCATCAGCGGCTGTCAGAGTGAGCTGTACACAGTTAGGGTCTAAAAATAGAATTGGGGCATACCGGTTCGTCACCCGTTCCAGGGATCCGGGCTATGGCTCCTTCGGGGCTGACGGGTATAGCGACATCCTGAACATACTTCTTCTTTCCCTTTGGGAGCAAGTAGTCCATGAACAATCCATTCCCTGTTAATGTGAGGACTCATCAAACTTTTGTTTTCAAAGTACCGATCAGAGTGTATTCTATGTTGCTCTCGGCTAACGCTTTCCGAAGTGTTCTCTTGAAGTCGTACAATTGAATGTCTTTTGGTTCTCTGCGGACGATGAATAAAAATCGATTTTTAGTGTTGGAAGTAACGCGTACTTCGTCACGTGACCTGCGAATTCGCTGGGAATGAACCTTGGAACCTTTGCGATCAAGGCTGCTTTCAGAAGATTTGGCTCCTGTAGCTCCAGCTAGTACTATAGTCTTCTTCATCTTCTGAATTGTTTTGTTTCGGTTCCAAACAAAAGCCTCTCCGTTCCGACAATCGGAATGGTTCCGACGATCTACAACTATCCACCCAACCGTTTTTGTGGTCTCGCGTGTGGGAAGAAACCTCGTATCATGATATGATATCATTCAATCAGCGTTTAAAAAGAACTTGCTCTAATTTGGAATGTATAACCTCATCCAATTGAAAGATGGCCTATGTAAACAAGTTTTCTTTCCTGTAAGTACTGGCGAATGACACTATATGTTCGCACTCTAAGAAAACGGTCTCATAGAGTGGTGAATGTGCCAGCGGAAGCCTCGTGGCATCACGTGATTAGGCATCTTCCCTAGCACTCGCAATGTATCGGATCAACCATTTGCGGTAACAACCGCCAAGCTCGCCTGAAACGGTTTCCGTGACTGAAAAGCATTATCGTGTTGCCTCACAGCTCACCAACCAAACTCTAAACCAAAGCAAACATGTCTGACGACGTCCAAGCCCTCGTTGTTGATAACGGATCCGGAATGTGCAAGGTCAGTCTCCTCTTTAATCTTCTCTTCTCATTTTTTCCAAATGATCGCTTTCTGATTTGATTTAGGCCGGTTTCGCCGGAGATGATGCCCCAAGAGCCGTCTTCCCCTCTATTGTCGGCAGACCCAGACACACTGGAGTTATGGTCGGTATGGGACAGAAGGACTCCTACGTTGGAGATGAGGCCCAATCCAAGAGAGGTATCCTCACC